>WNWK01050511.1:0-12804 GCA_009830355.1 Cherax destructor | reverse complement strand
GGATTGGGACACCCCCAGGCGACCCAGATTCCACGGCAAACCACACCCCAAAACCTCAACGGAATAGGAATGGACCACGGTACCCTTCCCCCCTACCTAGGAACTGAAGCCGGGAAGAGCTCCCAGGATAAAAATGGGAAGGAAATAAGGGAGGGATGAGGAGGAGGGAGGAGGAAAGGGAAAGGGAGGATGGGGAAGATGGGAAAAGGGAGGGGATTGGGGGTAATTAGGTTCGGTCTGAGGAAGAAGACCAAAGGTCCAATTCCTCAGACCGATAGCCTCTTTACCTCGTCAAGGAGCCCCCCTTAAAGAGGAGTGCAAGTGAAAATATTAGTACAATGTGTGGCATTTGTTGTTCACAAGTTATCACTTGAACATTATTTCTTTCATTCTTTTGGTATTAGATTTTTATTATTATTATTATTATTATTGCTGCTGCTAATGTTAATGCTGCTGATAATGTTAATGCTGCTGATAATGTTAATGCTGCTGATAATGTTACTGCTGCTGATAATGTTACTGCTGCTGATAATGCTAATGTTGCTGCTAACATTAATGCTGCTGCTAATGTTAATGCTACTGGTGCTGCATAAAAGGGTAGACAGTTTTGGAAGAGGACCATTTAATAGGGTGACTGTGATCTCTAACATGACATAAAAGATCATTATTGGTGTACAGTAGAACGTCATTTAGCACGAGATTATGTTGCACGTTACCGGTATTGCACGATTTAAGATTTGCGACACATTATCATCTTACACGACGTAAAGATGATATTACACGGTTCGGCAGGAGGGGAAAAATTTTGAGAGCATGGTTATTTACTGCCTAAGAATCCTCATGCTTTGAGGAAAAGGGAATTTGTTTTTCCTTCCTGCAAACTGTAAGTTTATTCAGATACATGGGGCCAGGAGCTGAGTCTCTACCCCTGCAACCACAATTAGGTGAGTACAGTTACATACATTATCATACATAGCAGCGTATGTGTAGAGAACCTAGGATAACCCAAGTCAGTCAATGGAAATACTGTCACTCTGACTTTTTTGGGTTATCCTAGGTTCTCTACACATATGCTGCTATGTATGATAATCTTCGTAACTGTACTCACCTAATTGTGGTTGCAGGGGTAGAGACTCAGCTCCTGGCCCTGTGTATCTGAATAAACTTACTTACAGTTTGTGGGAAGGAAAAACAAATAACCATTCTCACAAGCAGTCTTGTTACTACTACTGTTGTGGTTCAGCAGACACCACCCGCCTTACCCAGCCACCACGGACCCCACCATCCCAGCATTTGTACGTATTTCATACGCGTCAAGAAGTCCTGGCTACAAGCCAGCTGTTTGTGAAGAATAAGAGTGAATTGTGTTTTGATCTTGAATTAACGAAGAAAACAAAGATATTAGACAAGACATAACCCGTGGCCGTAATGAAGTGTTACTTTGTACACATAAAAAGATGTAAACATAAGTTTGTGTGACTGAATGACTTGACTGAATGACTTGACTGAATGACTTGACTGACTGACTGAATGACTTGACTGACTGACTGAATGAATTGACTGACTGACTGAATGACTTGACTGACTTACTGAATGACTTGACTGACTTATTGAATGACTTGACTGACTTACTGAACGACTTGACTGACTTACTGAACGACTTGACTGACTTACTGAACGACTTGACTGACTTACTGAACGACTTGACTGACTTACTGAACGACTTGACTGACTTACTGAACGACTTGACTGACTTACTGAACGACTTGACTGACTTACTGAACGACTTGACTGACTTACTGACAGACGCTACGACGACTTGACTGACTTACTGAACGACTTGACTGACTTACTGAACGACTTGACTGACTTACTGAACGACTTGACTGACTTACTGAACGACTTGACTGACTTACTGAACGACTTGACTGACTTACTGAACGACTTGACTGACTTACTGAACGAATTGACTGATTTACTGAATGGCTTGACTGACTTACTGAATGGCTTGACTGACTTACTGAATGGCTTGATGACTTACTGAATGGCTTGACTGACCTAGTGAATGGCATGACTGACTTACTGAATGGCTTGACTGACTTACTGAATGGCTTGACTGACTTACTGAATGGCATTCACTCTTCCTACAATAAATATATTCACCACTAACTATTAGCTAAGTATGAAAATATTTTAAGTCAAGTAGTGTGTGTACTGTACAGTGGTACCTCAGTATACGTCCAGCTTCCAACTCGAAGAATTATGTAAGTGTATTTTTGTAAGTGCTTTTGTAAGTGTATTTTTGGGGGTCTAAAATGGGAACAAATTCATTCGGTACTCAAAAGAGATCGGCAGTTGAACAGCCTTCTGGAATGAATTAACCCTTTGGGGGTCGACAGGCCTTCTCGGAAATCTGTTCCTGGGGTCATTTTTTTGGAAAACAAAATAATAATTTTTTCTTATGAAATGATAGAGAATCTTTTTCCAATCATAACGCCACCAAAATTATGAAATTTGATCGAAAACTAACGGAATTATGCTTTCGCGAAGTTAGCGGTATCGATGACATTTACGCATCGGCGATTTCGCCCACTTTGAGCCCTAATTCGGCAAATTCCAATGTTTCAGTCTACTAAAATTATAGCTATTTCGCTAGAACTCCATTTCTTCTATCGATTGAGTACAAGAAACCGCCTATTTATCAATTTCAACTACCCAAAATAGTGGTCAGAAAATGGCAATTTGGCCAATTTCACACAAATTTCAAACGATGCCAATTTCAAAATAGGGTCCAGAATAAACAAGGCAGATATTCCTGGCACTAAAATAACATCTTCTCTGTTTATTAGTCACGTCTCCAGGCCCCTCTTACGTTACTTTTGCTTTTCATTTTGAATTTTTATTCTCAAAAAATAGAAGATTTACTGTTATGTATACAACTGCATCATTGTAAAAATGGTATAAATAATATCAGAGCACTTGTGCATGAATATTAGACTCGCCAGTTGATGTGTATTGGACGCATGGTGTGATTTGTTTACTCTTGAACATCATCAAAAATCGAACATTTTTGCTAATTTGAGCTCAATTTCAAGGTACTTGTCATTGTCAAACCAATCAAAATCATCTCTATTTCTGTAATATATCTTCCATTCTATCAAATGAGACCAAGAAAACGAGAATACATCAATAAATACCATACAAAAATAGACTGCAAATTCGCTGTTTTAAACGAAATTACGGTCAGAGTTTTTTTTCTCTCATTATGCAGTGTGTGGTGCAGGATTTTTTTTTTTACTGCACACACTGACCACACAGACCCATTCTTTCATATGTAGGGCTACCAGCCGTTTCCCACTTAATTTGAGGCCGCTAGAATTTTCGCTTATTAGTACGGCACCGACCCCTGCTCGTAAAACGTACTTGTACGGCACCGACCCCCAAAGGGGGAAGGATGTATACTGAGGTACCACTGTACGGTGGTACTTTGGATTTCATCAATAATTTGTTCCAGAAGGCTGTTCGAGTGCTGTTACCGAACGAATTTATTCCCATAAGGACGAATGTAAATTAGATTATTCCGTTTCAGACCCCCAAAAATACACTTACAAAAGCACTTACAAAAATACACTTACATAATTGTTCAAGTTGGGAGCTGTACGAAATCCGGGGTACCACTGTATGTACAGTGGACCCCGGTTAATGGCCATAATTCGTTCCAGAATGCTGTTTGAGTGCCGTTACCGAACGAATTTGTTCCCATAAGAAATAATGTAAATTAGATTAGTACTTTTAGACCCCCAAAAACACACTTACACAACCACTTACAAAAATACACTTACATAATTGTTCGAGTTTGGAGCAGTATGTAAACCGGGGGTCCACTGTATGTATATACATTTTTTAGGCCTAGCTCTATTTCTCACTTAATATATGATAGTGTAAACATTTTATCAGGCTTTTATATGCATTTGAAACTGATAAAGCCTATACAGTGGACCCCCGGCGTTCGTCATTAACCCTTTGACTGTTTCGGTTGTATATATACGTCTTAAGAGCCAGTGTTTCGGACGTATATATACTCAAAAATTCTAGCGGCTTCAAATCAAGCGGGAGAAAGGTGGTAGGCCCACATATAAGAGAATGTGTCTGTGTGGTCAGTGTGCGCTGTATAAAAAAAATCCTGCAGCACTCAGTGCATAATGAGAAAAAAAAACTCTGACCGTGTTTTTGGATTAAAACGCCGACTTTGAGGTGTATTTTCTTATACAGTGGACCCCCGAGTAACGTAAAAACTTCATTCCAGAAGCCTGCTCAAGGGCCATTACCGAACGAATTTACTGACTTAAGAAATAATGTCAAGTAGGTTTGTGGGGAAGTGGACCAAACTTCCGGTTCGTAAGGACCGGAGCTTGTGGGAAAATGGACCCCTCCGATATGATGAATCCAAGAAGTCGCAGCCATCCCCGACATCTTCACAGAGGATACATCCATGGCCTCATTCCCCACAGGGCTGTATGGTAAAAATAAATGTATACAGTAGAACGTCATTTAGCACGATAGTTACGTTCCTGAAAAAGTCGTGTTAGATAATTTCGTCTTAAATAATTAACAGAACTTATGGGAAAAATAGGGTTACGTGTTTGAGAGTCCCCAAAAAGCCAAACAAGTTTTTTTAGACCAACATATCTTGCAAAAATTGAAGGCGAATATGTAATTTTAGTTCATTGTCATGATCTATTACTGCTTAAGACTACAAATGCAATAGAAATAATAGTATTTCTTACCTTAAATTGTGGGTAATGATGTTTGTGGATGGTAGTGAAGAGTGGATATGGATGGTGTGGCCCTACTGAGCTGAGGTGGATATGTAATTGTAGTGCATTGTCATGATCTATTACTGCTTAAGACTACAAATGCAATAGAAATAATAGTATTTCTTACCTTAAATTGTGGGTAATGATGTTTGTGGATGGTAGTGAAGAGTGGATATGGATGGTGTGGCCCTACTGGGCTGAGGTGGATAGTAGAAGTTCTTGAACTGAAGTCGATGGTTGAACTGAGTGTCTAACTTTAAGTCAGTCAAGCCATTCAGTAAGTCAGTCAAGCCATTCAGTAAGTCAGTCAAGCCATTCAGTAATCAGTCAAGCCATTCAGTAAGTCAGTCAAGCCATTCAGTAAGTCAGTCAAGCCATTCAGTAAGTCAGATCAAGTAGCCATTCAGTAAGTCAGTCAAGCCATTCAGTAAGTCAGTCAAGCCATTCAGTAAGTCAGTCAAGTCATTCAGTAAGTCAAGTCATAGACATCATTCAGTAAGTCAGTCAAGTCATTCAGTAAGTCAGTCAAGTCATTCAGTAAGTCAGTCAAGTCATTCAGTAAGTCAGTCAAGTCTCATTCAGTAAGTTCAGTCAGTCATTCAGTAAGTCAGTCAAGTCATTCAGTAAGTCAGTCAAGTCATTCAGTAAGTCAGTCAAGTCATTCAGTAGTCAGTCAAGTCATTCAGTAAGTCAGTCAAGTCATTCAGTAGGTCAGTCAAGTCATTCAGTAGGTCAGTCAAGTCATTCAGTAGGTCAGTCGTCTTCAGTAGTCAGTGTCATTCAGTAAGTCAGTCAAGTCATTCAGTAAGTCAGTCAAGTCATTCTAGTAGTCAAGTCATTCAGTAAGTCAGTCAAGTCATTCAGTAAGTCAGTCAAGTCATTCAGTAAGTCAGTCAAGTCATTCAGTCAGTCAGTCAAGTCATTCAGTCAGTCAAGTCATTCAGTCAGTCAGTCAAGTCATTCAGTCAGTCAGTCATTCAGTCAGTCAAGTTAGTCAGTCACTCAGTCAGTCATTCAGTCAGTCAAGTCAGTCAGTCAGTCAAGTCAGTCAGTCACACAAACTTATGTTTACATCTTTTTATGTGTACAAAGTAACACTTCATTACGGCCACGGGTTATGTCTTGTCTAATATCTTTGTTTTCTTCGTTAATTCAAGATCAAAACACAATTCACTCTTTATTTTATTCTTCACAAACACAGCTGGCTTGTAGCCAGGACTTCTTAACGCCTATGAAATACGTACGAATGCTGGGGTCCGTGGTGGGTGGGTAAGGCGGGTGGTGTCTGCTGAACCACAACAACAGTAGTAGTAACAACACTGCTTGTGAGAATGGTTACTTGTTTTTCCTTCCCACAAACTGTAAGTAAGTTTATTCAGGTATACACAGATACAGTTACGAAGATTATCATACATGGCAGCATATGTGTAGAGAACCTAGGATAACCCAAAAAAGTCAGAGTGACAGTATTTCCATTGACTGACTTGGGTTATCCTAGGTTCTCTACACATATGCTGCTATGTATGATAATGTATGTAACTGTACTCACCTAATTGTGGTTGCAGGGGTCGAGACTCAGCTCCTGGCCTCGTGTATCTTAATAAACTTAGTTTACAGGAAGGAAAAACAACAAATTCTCTTTTCCTCAAAGCATGAGGATTCTTAGGCAGTAAATAACCATGCGCTCAAAATTTTTCCCCTCCTGCCGAACCGTGTAATATCATCTTTACGTCGTGTAAGATGATAATGTGTCGCAAATCTTAAATCGTGCAATACCGGTAACGTGCAACATAATCTCGTGCTAAATGACGTTCTACTGTACATGAGAATTATTGCCCCAAAGGAGCATATGCCCATATCTTCAGTCATTGATGGACTGAAAGGCGGTTTACTCACGGTTTTTGGGCGGATCGCCCACGATTCACCGGGTGTTATGATAAATCTGCCTAAAGCAAATTATGCTTTCCTAACTGCGCAGCTGGTGGCATCTAGGTTTAAGCAGACTTACCTGGGTTTTTGTAACGGACCCTTAATTCACACCCGGATATCGCTGTCTTGTTTGAAGAACGCTGCTGAAGAGTCACTGTCTTGTTAGACGACGCAAACTCATTGTCCCTTTACATTCTTCAAATTCAGTCTTTTTGCAGTAGTAAGAAGCTGCGCACACTTCTGAATATACCGCGATTTTATACACTAAACGCGCTGGAACAGAATTCTTATCCGATTTCCCGTCGTTAGTGAAGATTGAGGGAGAACGAAAGCACACGACTCATGTCTCTTTGTCTTTTTATACACCGCGCCGTAAGCCTTTCCCCTTAGGTATCTTAAAGCAATCTACCCCCTCGTGCCGCCCGCAGGTCGGTCAAGCTGGGCGTCGCTGAGCTCAGCTAAATTTCAACACTTGTAAACCACTGCAACAATTTGCAATTCAAGAGCTCGTGTTCTCTAAATATTTAGATCCCTGGAACACAAGATTGTAAAGGCAAGTTTAGTAATGGAATTAACAGTTTTCTATATCTCTTTCCTGCTAAGGTAAAGAGTAACATATCTCAATGTCTATCACTCATTACTTCACATTGGTTGCAACCCTGGTCAGCTACTACGTGACTCTTGGCTGTTTGGGTCCGTCCATATGTTTTCAATTAAACTGTTGACCAGTAAAAGTTGTTGATCAGGAAGCTAGGCACGCCGTCTGGCCCTTTCTAAGGGCCGGGCCCCTAAGGGCAGGGCCCTTTCTAAGGTCAGAAAGGGCTGATACCCCCCTCTTTTGGAGAATTTTCTCCACAAGGTTAGTCTATTTCAGACCCCCAAAATTACACTTACAAAAGCACTTACAATATTATATTTACATAATTGTACGATTTCCGGTGTGTTCGTAACTCGGGGGTCCACTGTAGTATTTATGGTTGTATTCTCTTTTTCGTGGTCTCATTTGATAGAATGGAAAACATTACAGAAATAGAGATGATTTTGATTAGTTTCATGATGAAAATGACCTTGAAATTGAGCTCAAATTAGTGGAAATGTTTGATTTTTGCCAATGTTCAAGATTACACAAATCACGCTATGCGTCCATTACACGTCAACTGGTGAGTGTAATATTCTTACACACATGCACTGATATTATTTATACCATTTTTACAATAATGCAGTAGTCTGCATAACAGTAAATCTTCTATTTTTTGTGTGAATAAAAAATCAAAATAGTAAGCAAGAGTAATATAAGAGGGGCCTAAAGATGTGACTAATGAACAGAGAAAATCTTATTTTAGTGCCAGGAATGTCTGCATTGTTTATTATGGACCCTATTTTGAAATTGACATCTTTTTTATTTTGCATGAAATTGGCCAAATTGCCAATTTCTGACCACTTTATTGGGTAGTTGCAATCGGTAAATTTGTGGTTTCTTGTACTCAATCGATAGAACAAATGGAGTTCTAAAGAAGTAGCTATGAGTTTGGTCAACTGTAACAATGGAATTGGCCAAAAATAGGGCTGAAAATCGTCGAAATCGCTGATGCGTATATATCGCCAACATCGCTAACTTCGCGAGAACGTAATTCCGTAAGTTTTCCATAAAATTTCATACATTTGGTGTCATTACCATCGGGAAAAGATTCTCTATTATTTCATAAGAAAATTTTTTTTTTTTTTTTCTAAAATTTTGCGACACCAGGAGACACAGGATTTGGGGTTGCGACAGTCAAAGGGTTAATTCGTTAATTCGGTCCAGAATGCTGCTCAAGTGCCGTTACCGAATGAATTTGTTCCTATAAGGAATAATGTAAATTAGATTAGTCCTTTTAGACCCCTAAAAATACACTTACAAAAGCACTTAATAATAATAATAATTTTTATTTCATCGCAATTTTACATAGAGATTTACATAGAAGTGCAAGGAGAGCCACTGACATGCCAGGGCATAACGGGCAGCTTAATCTAAAAACTTATGGACTATGTACATAATATTGGATAGATTGATGGGAATTTGATTTGCTTAAACATTGGGCAGATTACAATATGATGATATTTCATTTGGCAAATTATAATATGGTGACACTACATTGCAGCAAGTGTTTAGTAGGATGGTAGTTAATAGTAAAAATTGAAATTATTTTTGGGAAAATGACATTGAGTATTTTTTTAAAGTAATTTACAGAATGCGTATTTAGTTTATGGTGAGTAAGTGGTAATATTACAATGTTATAATAGTACAAATTGAGATTATCTTATAGGAAAAAAATACTGAGCATTTTTGAAAGTAATTTTATCATACATAATAATAATAAAAATGGAATTATCTTATAGGAGAAATAACAATGAGTATTTTTTGAGTATGAGTATTTAGGTAAGGGTGAGTAGGTGGTTTTTGAGAAGAGTCTTAAAATGATTCTCAGACAAGGTTATTTTTGTATTTTCTGGTAATGAGTTCCAGAATCTGGGGCCCTTTATGTGCATTGAATTTTTACATAGGTTGCTAGGGGACGCGGGTACATCAAATGTGATCTGTTTCTTGTGTTATGGTCATGGGTCCTATTAAGGTTGGTGAGGAGAATTTTGAGTGGAGGGTTTATATTAGAATGTAGAGTTCTATGTATGTAGTAGGCACAATTATAAGTGTGAATGTTCTTTATGGTGAGTAGTTTTAGGCTTTTGAATATTGGTGGAATATGCTGTCTAGAGTGGGAATTTGTTATCATTCTGACTGCAGCCTTTTGCTGGGTTATGAGTGGTCTAAGGTGATTTAATGTTGTAGATCCCCATGCACAGATTCCATAAGTGAGATAAGGGTAGATGAGTGAGTGGTATAGTGCAAGGAGAGCTGGTTGAGGTACATAGTAGCGTATCTTAGATAATATGCCTACTGTCTTTGAGATTTTCTTGGAAATTTGTTGTATATGTGTTTGGAATTTAAGGCTGCTGTCAATGTGTATATCTAGGAATTTTCCCTCTGTGAGTCTTGTGATGGGTGAACCGTTTAGTTTTATGTTTAGTGGAACATTTTTACCATTGTTTCCAAACTGTATAAAGTAGGTCTTGTCAATATTTAGAGTCAGTTTATTGGTCGTCATCCATGTTGATATTTTCTGTAATTCTGCGTTAACAGTATTGGCCAGTATGTCTGGATTAGGGTGAGAGAAGACATATGTTGTGTCATCTGCAAATAAAATGGGTTTGAGTAGTTGAGATGCATTAGGTAGGTCATTGATGTAAATGAGAAATAAGAGTGGACCCAGTACACTTCCTTGAGGGACTCCGACTGTAATTTGTTGTGTTGAAGAGTTCGCTCCATTAGTATACACATATTGGCTTCTGTTACTGAGGTAAGACTTTATGTAGTTGAGCGAGTGCCCTCTTATACCGTAGTGGGTTAGTTTTGTAAGCAGTAAATCATGATCGACTGTATCAAATGCTTTTCCTAGATCAATGAAGATTCCCAGTGGAACTTCTTTCTTCTCAAGTGCGGTGTATATTAACTCTAGCATGTGTATAATGGCATCATTTGTGTTTTTGTTGGTCCTGAATCCGAACTGACTGGGGTTGAGTACATTGTGTGAGATGAGATAGGAATAGATCTGCCTATGAATTATTTTTTCAAAGATTTTTGAGAGGAGTGGTAAATTAGATATTGGTCTATAATTATTTAAGTCTGTTTGATCACCTCCTTTATGGATCGGGGTGACCCTTGCTGTTTTGAGAATTGATGGGAATGTGGAGGTTTCAATGGATTTATTGAAAGAGTGTTGCAATAATTGGTGACAGTACCTGTGAAACTTTTTTGTACATAAAAGATGGTAGGCTATTTATGTCTCCTGCCTTGTTTTTATGGGTGTTGATTATGAGCGAGACTTCTATTGGGTTGGTAGGAGCTAGGAATAGTGTATTAGGGTAGGTGTTGGTGAGGTAGTCTGTTGGACGTATGTTCGTGCTTGGGATTTTACTCGCTAGATTCTTTCCTATGGTGGAGAAGAAAACATTAAGTCTGGTTGCTGTCTCAGTTGGTGAGAGTAGGGGTTCATCTGTTTTTGATAATTTGATGGTATTGTTCTTGGATATCTTTTTATTATCTAGAATTGCAGATAGGGTTTTCCAGGTCTTTTTTATATCCCCTTTTATGGTTTGGAATCTGTTCTCATAATACAATTTTTTCGACCTTCTTATCAGGCTGGTAAGGATTGATGAGTAGCGTTTGGATTGTTCTTTGGTTATTAGACCCCTTCTGTATTGTTTTTCGTATTGGTGTCTTTTGTTAATGGATTTAAGGATGCTGGGTGTTAGCCAGGGATTGTTGAGTCTCTTTGCTGTGATCTGTTTATTTTTTTTAGGGCAATGTTTGTTATAGAGGTGGTGGTTTTTTTAAGGAAATTATTGGTGTAGTCATTAGCATCTGAATATGATTCTATCTCATGATTCCAGTCGATGTCAATCATAGCTGTTATAAAGTTTTTAACAGCTGATTCGTTATGTAGTCTCAAGGTAACTTTTGAGATATCTTGGGGCAAATTGCCTAGGTTGGTTATGAGAAATGTTGGGTAGTGGTCAATGGTGCTGTCAGTGATTATGTCTGATTTCAGAGGGGATATAGTGTTAGTCTAGATGTGGTCTAATAATGAGATATTCGTTTCAGAGATTCTTGTAGGTTTTGATATTGTTGGTAGTAATAAGCAGTTGTGCATAGTGTTTGTGAATTCTGTTACCTGTGGGTCCTGGTCATGAAGGAGATTTATGTTGAAGTCTCCTGTGAGCAGCAAATGGTCTTTGTTCATGTGTGCATCAGTTATCAGGTTTCCTAATTTTTCACTAAAGTGGTGAATGTTGGACTGCGGTAGTCTGTAGATGTTGATCACTGTGAGGGTTTTTTGTAGGTCTTTTGATTTAAATTTAGCTACGATATATTCTCCATGCTCATCACTTGTGCAGGAGTTATTAATATATTCAAGTTGATCTGAGTAATATATAGCTATTCCACCCCCTCGCTGATCAGTCCTACAGTTGTGTATGGCTGAGTAACCTGGGATGGCATAGACAGCTGTAGTAATAGGTTTTAGGCAGGTCTCAGTGAGTGTGATGATTGCTATGTTGGTCTGTAGGGATTGGAGTAGTGCTGTGAGGTCATCATAATGTTTGCTCAAAGATCTAACATTGTAATTAAAGATGGTTATTTTATTGTTGGCTTTGAGTAATGTCTTTTCTTGGTCAGCCGTGTAGTAATTACAGTTGCTATTGGAATCATCTAAGTCATTTAATAATAGGTTGATGTCAGAATCTATGCCTGTAATCATATGATTTAGTGTGATTATAAAACTAGAACAATGGTATATGCTAAACTTATATATGATACTAGGTTAAATTCTTACAAACTAACTGGATAGATAAATTTGGAAATTGTAGTGGAAAATATGTATTAAAAAAAAATAGCAAAATATGCAATTATAGAAAAGATAAACTATACAAAGTTACATAAACTAGCTATTGGATAAACACAAGTTTGAACAATTTTTCACAGAGATATAGGATAGTTGTACAATGTTGATGATTTACTAAGTGAACTGGCTAATGAAATGGTGTGAGTAGTTACTAAGACTAGTAAGTGTACAGTGGACCCCCGAGTTTCGTAAAAACTTTACTCCTGAAGTCTGCTCAAGCACTATTACCGAACGAATTTACTCCCTTAAGAAAAATATCACGTAGGTTAGTCTATTTCAGACCCCCAAAAATATACTTCCACATGCACTTAAAATATTATACTTACATAACTGCACGATTTCCGGTATTCGTTAACGAGGTCCACTGTATTTACAAAAATACACTTACATAATTGTTCGAGTTTGGAGCAGTACGAACTCTGGGGGTCCACTGTATTTAACTTTTCAGTGATTTTCACTTTACAGCAGTCACCCAGAACCTAACCTGCTATATAAGCGAGGCCAGCCTGTATTTGAGATTCACTGTGTGCTTAATTTCTTAAGATTGAAGTGTATATTGG
>WNWK01050510.1:0-12805 GCA_009830355.1 Cherax destructor | reverse complement strand
CAAGCGGCTAGCTCATTCTCATCAACACCTAGAAACCCAAACCCCCTGCGCCCGCCCAGTGCCCCCCCGCCCCCCTCTCCCCTTTTCCTAGCAAATCAATTGCAGTGTTCTGCTTTCTCTCCCGCCTCCTGCTCCCAATTTAATACATCTATAAATTGTGTAAACCGGTTGATGCCTCCTGGGTGCTACAGAACTGAGACAAGTTTAAGACCCCTGCCGACTTTAAAAGTCCTAGTTGTAGTGGGGGCGACAGGTGGCGTGCCATGGGCCACTGGCTGGTGTAAACAACATCAGCTGACTCCTCTCATAAGCTTCATGGACAAGAATGCTACTCATCTCGTCGGTGTTTCTCAGATATAGAAGAGACCTAAGGATACTATCGTGTGGTCCCGGGTTCATCTAAGTACAACTGAACAAACACCCACCTTTACAAAATGTATGCATACATAGTAACGTGTGAGTTACCTAGGAGGGCCCCAAAAAGAAGTCGGACAGTGATTTATCTCATTGTCATTGCAACATAGTTTATTTTTGTGTGTGTATGTATATGTGTATATGTGTGTGTATGTGTATGTATATGTATATGTATGTATGTATGTATATGTCCATGTATGTGTATATGTATATATGTAATTTGTGGTTGGGTGTGGGAGGTTTCTTCACCATCATTGTGCATGTTATCATTTCAGTGAGGTATCACTTAGGTGGCAATAGCCTGTGTGCCTCAAGAGGAAGTTATCATTGAATTAAAATTTTGTGATGAATATTACCTATCGTTCTACCTCTCTTTATTCTCATCTTTGTAATTTGTGATTAGGTGTAAGACCTTGTCTGTGCAATCCATTATTGTACTATATTATTAACACCCATACAAGAAGTCTGAATGTTTATGTTAGACTTTATGTTAGACTTCAACTATAGTAAATATGAGTAGTAACTCGAGTTAAATAAGTACATGTACATAATTGGAAGTGTTCATTGAACTGGAACCCTGTCTTACACCAGATACCTGTAAGTGAACCCTGGTCTTACACCAGATACCTGTAAGTGATCCCTGGTCTTACACGAGATACCTGTAAGTGATCCCTTGATTTCTGTGTTCAACAGCCAGTAAGTGTTCAACAGCCAGTAAGTGTTCACTTCTTCGTTGTATACATTGTATTATTATTATTATTTTTTTTTTTTTTTTTTTTTTTTTTAATTAATTTGCTCAATATTTCCTTGAGCAAATTCACTCTTAATATTTATATTTAAAGTTAAGTATATCACTATTTACTTAATTTACAATAAAAGTTAATTAAAGTGTTCAGTCTACATATTCCCAGTGCACAATTAACTTTTATTGCCGCATTAGTCACTTCTGCAACTTACTTTATTGTTCTCCAGTGACTAATTTCTGCAATTATTTTATATAGTATTTTGTGCTCTATTTTAATTTACTTATTGTTTTTTTCTGACAAGTGCTAAAATTAAAAATTCAGTGCAATCTTTTCAGTAATACACTTCTTTTAATAGTGTCAGTATTGCACATTAGTTCTTAGTGTCATTTCTTTTAGGAAATTTGTTTTCCAGTATATTTTCAAATTGCATAAAATTACTGTTTGTATTTCTACTTTGCATTGTTTTACATTTTTACTAGTATATTTCTTGATTGAATTAACCCTTTGGTGGTCCAAGGGGTCTCTCTGAAACTCGTTCTCAGGGTCCACGAATTTAAAAAAAAAAAAATTATTTTTTCTTATGGAATGATAGAGAATCTTTTTCCGATCATAACGCCACAAAAATTATGAAATTTGATCGAAAACTAACGGAATTATGCATCGGCGATTTCGCCCACTTTGAGTCCTATTTTCGGCACATTCCAATGTTTCAGTCTACTAAAATTATAGCTATTTCCCTAGAACTCCATTTCTTCTATCGATTGAGTACAAGAAACCGCCTATTTACCAATTTCAACTACCCAAAATAGTGGTCAGAAAATGGCAATTTGGCCAATTTCACACAAATTTCAAACGATGCCAATTTCAAAATAGGGTCCATAATAAACAAGGCAGACATTCCTGGCACTAAAATAACATCTTCTTTGTTCATTAGTCACGTCTCCAGGCCCCTCTTACATTTGCTTTCCATTTTGAATTTTTATTTTCACAAAAAATAGAAGATTTACTGTTATGTATACAACTGCATCACTGTAAAAATGGTATAAATAATATCAGCGCACTTGTGCAAGAATATTGGACTCTCCGATAAAGGAATAACAGGAAAAGTTGGTAGATGGATCTATAATTTCCTAACAAGTAGAACACAAAGAGTAGTAGTCAACAGAGTAAAGTCTGAGGTGGCTACGGTGAAAAGCTCTGTTCCACAAGGCACAGTACTCGCTCCCATCCTGTTCCTCATCCTTATATCGGACATAGACAGGGATATCAGCCACAGTGCCGTGTCTTCCTTTGCAGATGACACCCGAATCTGCATGACAGTGTCCACCATTGAAGACACTGCAAGACTCCAAGCAGATATCAACCAAATCTATAAATGGGCTGCAGAAAACAATATGAAGTTCAATGATGAGAAATTTCAATTACTCCGATATGGAAAACGTGAGGAAATTAAAATCTCATCGGAGTATAAAACATATTCCAACCACACAATAGAGCGAAAAAATAATGTCAAAGACCTGGGAGTGATCATGACAGAGGATCTCACCTTCAAGGACCATAACACTGTAGCAATCGCATCTGCCAGAAAAATGACAGGATGGATAATGAGAACCTTTAAAACGAGGGATGTCAAGCCCATGTTGACACTTTTCAGGTCGCTTGTTCTATCTAGGCTGGAATATTGCTGCACACTAACTGCACCTTTCAAGGCAGGTGAAATTGCTGACCTAGAAAATGTACAGAGAACCTTCACGGCACGCATAACTGCAATAAACCACCTCAATTACTGGGAATTCTTGAAGTTCCTAAACCTGTACTCCCTGGAATGCAGGCGGGAGAGATACATTATTATATACACTTGGAAAATCCTAGAGGGATTAGTACCAAACTTGCACACGAGTGTCACTCCCTACGAAAGCAAAAGACTCGGCAGACGATGTAACATCCCCCCCAATGAAAAGCAGGGGTGCCACTAGTACGTTGAGAGACAACACAATAAGTGTCAGGGGCCCAAGACTGTTCAACTGCCTCCCAGCATACATAAGAGGGATTACCAATAGACCCCTGGCTGTCTTCAAGCAGGCACTGGACAGGCACCTAAAGTCAGTGCCTGACCAGCCAGGCTGTGGTTCGTACGTTGGACTGCGTGCGGCCAGCAGTAACAGCCTGGTTGATCAGGCTCTGATCCAACATGAGGCCTGGTCACAGACCGGGCCGCAGGGGCGTTGACCCCTGGAACTCTCTCCAGGTAAACTCCAGTTGATGTGTATTGGACGCATGGTGTGATTTGTTTACTCTGAACATCGCAATCGAACATTTGCTACTTGCGCTCAGTTTCAAGGTACTATCATCGTGAAATTAGTCA
Source organism: Cherax destructor (assembly GCA_009830355.1). NCBI lineage: Eukaryota > Metazoa > Arthropoda > Malacostraca > Decapoda > Parastacidae > Cherax > Cherax destructor. Next base: position 9,280 of record WNWK01050510.1, on the reverse strand, counting down.
AAATTATCTCTATTTCTGTAATATCATATCTATAAATGAGACTAAGAAACAGAATAAAGCATAAATACTATATGAAAATAGACTGCAAATTTGCTGTTTTAAACCAAAACACGGTCAGAGTTTTTTCTCATTATGACTGTGGGGCAGGTATATTTATACTGTGCACACTGACCACCAGACCATTCTATCACATTAGGCTACACCTGTTTCTGCTTGATTTGAGACCTAAATTTAGGGTATAGCTCTCTATTTCTGTAATATATCATCTATTCTATAAAATGAGACTAAGAAAACGAGAATACAAGCATAAATACCATATGAAAATAGACTGCAAATTTGCTGTTTTAAACCAAAAACACGGTCAGAGTTTTTTTTTTTCCTCATTATGCACTGTGTGGTGCAGGAATTTTTTTATACTGTGCACACTGACCACACAGACCCATTCTATCACATCTAGGCCTAACAGCCTGTTTCTGCTTGATTTGAGGACGCTAGAATTTAGGCGTACTAGTACGTCAATAACCACAGTGCGTAAAACGTACTTGTACGACCATAACCCCGAAAGGGTTAAGAGTAAAGACAGCTCACTTTTACAATTAATTCACATTGCAGTAATATTTCCCATGTCATTGCATTTTCAATGTATCTCCTTATTTTATACAGTGTAATTCAGTGAGTTGTCAATTCTCATGCAGTGTACCTTAAACATTTTAATTACTTGTAATGTCTGCAATATTTTTAATTTAACGAGGTATCATATTAGGTGGCAGTAGCCTGTATTCTGTAATATTTTTGTAATCAATATTACCCACCGTTCTACCTCTCTTTATTCTCATTTTGTGATTTGTGATTAGGTGTAAGACCTTGTCTGTACAATCCATTATTGTACCATATTATTAATACTGTGAGTCTTACATGAGCTATCATCACCGGCAAACATGGCAACTGTCACAGACGAATATATTTCTGCAGGTGATGACAATGATGATAGATTCCAGATCTTTATAAGTACAGTGGTACCCCAACTTACGATATTAATCTGTCAGAGAGGGCATATTTTAAGGCGAAACAATCGTTACACGAATCAATTTTCCCCATAAGAAATAATGGAAATAAATTTAATCCGTCCAAGACTTCCAAAAGTAGTTAAATAAAATATTTTTTAGAACTTTTTGACATTAAATAATACAGAATTTAATAAAGAATACCTAAATACACATGTAAATATTGTACAATAACATGTCACTTACATTTATTGAAGAGTTGTTGATGTGTGGAGGACGGGAGGAGGGGAGAAGGTGGAGTAGTATGCTAGTGTTTGGAAGGGGAATCCCCTTCCATTAACACTGCAGGTACCAAGTCCTTTTCTGGGGTTACTTCCCTTTTTCTTTGAATGCCACTAGGACCAGCTTGAGAGTCACTGGACCTCTTTCTAACAATAAATTTGTCCAGGGAGCTCTGTGTCTGGCGATTCTTTAACACATCCCTGAAATGACACACCACTGTGTCATTGTACAGGTTGCCAGCACGGCCTGCAACAGCATGGTTAGGGTGATATTCATCCATAAATGCTTGCACATCACTCCATTTGGCACAGATCTCCCTAATCCTTGAAGAAGGCACATTCTTCCATTTTTGTTCCACCTCCTCCTCCTCCTCTGAACCATTGTCCTGACCACTGGTCTCTTGTTCCAGTTGCTGTTGAAGCTCTTGCAGATCTTCAGTGGTTAGCTCTTCCTTGTGCTCCTCCACCAACTGTTCCACATCCTCACCACTCACCTCTAACCCCAAAGACTTGCCCAATTCCACAATTTCTTCCACAACAGGCTCAGGCTCAGGCTCATGCTCAGGGTTCTGAGGCTCAGCCCCAAAACCTTCAAAATCCCTCTCTAGGACACAGTCTGGCCACAATTTTCTCAGGCAGAGTTCAAAGTCCTGGTAGTCACTCCCTCCCAAGCCTTACCTATAAGGTTTACACAATGCAGCATATGGAAATGTTTTTTCCAAAATTCTCTTAGGGTTATATTCATGTTCAGGATCACATCAAAGCACTTTTGAAACATTGCTTTGGTGTAGAGTTTTTAAAGTTGGAAATGACCTGCTGGTCCATGGGCTGGAGGAGAGGAGGGGTATTAGGGGCAAGAACTTCACTTTGATGAATTTAAACTCCTCCACAATTTTCTCTACCAAGTTTGGAGGATGACAAGGAGCATTGTCCATTATCAGGAGGCACTTAAGTGGCAAATTATTGTCCAATAGATATTTCTTCACACTGGGGCCAAACACGCCATTGAACCAATCTAAGAAAATGTCCTTTGTGACCTATGCCTTTTGTTAGACTTCCACATCACACACAAGTTAGACTTGCTGACACCGCATCTACCAAACACTCGGGATTTTCAAAAGATACACCAGTAAAGGCTTCACTTTGCAATCACCACTGGCATTAGCACAAAGCATCAAAGTTAGCCTGTCTTTCATAGGCTTATGTCCTGGCTGTGCCTTTTCCTCCTGAGTAATGTAGGTCCTGTTGGGCATTTTCTTCCAAAACAGGCCTGTTTCATCACAATTAAACACTTGTTGGGGGAGGAATTGTTCAGCCTCTAGGTACTCCTGGAATTCAGGCACATATTTTTCAGCCGCACTTTTGTCACAACTGGCTGCCTCACCATGCCTCACAACACTATGTATGCCACTTCGATTCCTAAATTTGTAAAACCAGCCTCTGCTGGCTTTAAATTAGCTCACTTCATCACTCGTTGCAGGCATTTTCTTAACGAGATCATCATGCAACTGCCTTGCTTTTTCACATTTTATTGCCTCCGAAACAGTATCTCCTGCTAACTGTTTCTCGTTGATCCACACCAACAACAACCTTTCCACATCTTCCAGCACTTGTGGTCTGTGTTTTGTGATCACACATGAACCTTTTGCAACAACAGCTTCGTTGATTTTACTTGAATTTTTCTTGGCCACAATGGTAGCGATGGTAGAAAAGGGTTTACCATACAGCCTGGCCAGCTCACTGATACGCACTCCACTTTCATATTTTTCTATTATCTCCTTCTTCAGTTCTATCGTACATGTATTTCTGTTCCTCTTTGCCACAGGCTTAGCACTAGGATCTTTCCTTGGACCCATGGTAGCTTATTTAGCAGTTGCAAGCACTAAAAACAGTGGAATAATGACAATATACTGGTATGAATGTGTGGGTGTGGGTGGGTGGTCGCTCTCGCTTGTAAACAATAGCACACTGACGCTCCCTGGAGTGCGCGCTCAGCTGGGCGCCAAGCGGACACGTCCGGTACGAATGTCGTTACACGAAGCAAACATTGTAAATCACAATCAAATTTTTTACGTTATAAATATCGGTTATCGAAAATAAAGTAAAATGATAGCATCGTAAGTCGGGGTACCACTGTAAACAAAGAAGGAAAAGTGAGAAAGGGCTAGAGCGCCGACGTAGTCAGGCTCACTTGACTCATAGGCAATGTGAACCTAGACGTCCATGGTGCACACAGGGTGCAAAAAGCCTTTCTTCCAAGGAAGACTGTGTTAAGCTGAACTTCCCTGACAACACCCTGCTCCAGGGTAGGTGTGCATGACTAATGGCAGCAGTAAATGCACATCCGAAGGTGAGGATCCACTTTGGAAAAAACTCACACAACTTTGTGTTTGTGGAACAGAACAAAGAACTGATCAGTGATCTACTTAACCTACCCCCTCAACGTAGGTGTTACAAATGCCAACACTATGGCCATGTGGCAGTAGCCTGTGGAATACTACATTCTTGGTGTGGTAAGTGTGCTGGGAAACATTCCACTAGAGAATGCACAGTAGGCTTTGACAGCCAAAAGTATAAGTGTATTAACTGTAAAGAAGAAAGGGTTACAGTTTCCCATAAGGACTGCAGTCGGAACCCAAACAACCTTCAACGTAAAAATGACAACAGTCCTTTAATGCCATTTGAGGACGAGGCCATCCAGTCTACCACAATCAGATCTGAGACTGAACCTCTGCAAAGTGTGGATGAGTCCAACCTCCCTGCAAATGATTCTGGTGATACCAGAGTGCCATCACACACACCAATTGTGGAGGAGCTAGCCAACCCTGCTAGCACATGTGGAACTACTGATAGTTTACCACCCATACCTATGCCTCCACCTGAAATTTGGGATAAGCATGTCACTCCTCCCAATACACACATCTCCAACAGTCAGACGGACGCTACACATGTAACCCCCCTGGAAGCTGGAGATGAGTCAGATGCACAGGACTCGCCCTCAATGAATGATGAGATAGTCATGTCACAGGTGCCAACAAAGAGCACTGATTTAACCAAGGTACCTGTTAAGGTTATAAGTGTTACAGAAAGAACTAAGTCATGTGAGCCTTCCTCTGGAGAGGCATTTGATTCGCCTGACCTTCCTCAAATTATAACAAACTTGCAGGAAAAAATTGAGCATCTTGAACAGATGCTGACAAGTTTAATAAATATACAGTGGTACCTCGAGTTAGATTTTTTTTCGTTCGAGAATGCTGTTCAAGTGCCATTACCAAACGAATTTATCCCCATAAGGAATAATGTAAAATAGACTAGTCCTTTTACACCCCCAAAAATATACTTACAAAAGCATTTAAAAAAATAAACTTACATAAAAGGGCGATTTTGGGGACCATCGTAACTCGAGGTACCACTGTATGTAGTCAAGGTGATGCTCCTGAGTGCGTTGATGATGTCAAAAGTGCATCAACAATCTCTGTTCAATTTCAAGCCATTTGTAAGAAAGAAGCCCTTGACTCTTGGCTTCAAAAGTTGCCTTGGAACTTGCTGCCAAATTGCCGGAAAATGCTTAAAAATAAAGGTTCTGAAGATAAGCACGTACAAACTATGCTATTTGCTCTTAAGTATCTGCACACTGTAGGCAAAGCATAATAGTCTTACCATCTTATGAACAAGAGATTGTAATAACTCACTACAATGGATAGATTACAAATTTTTTCATGGAACATTGCTTCTACAGTGGACCCCTGAGTTTCGTAAACCCCGGAAATCGTACACTTATGTAAGTATAATATTGTAAGTGCTTGTGGAAGTGTATTTTTGGGGGTCTGAAATAGACTAACCTACGTGACATTTTTCCTTAAAGAGTAAATTCGTTCGGTAATGGCGCTTGAGCAGACTTCAGGAGTGAAGTTTTTACAAAACTCGGGGGTCCACTGTATTAGGAAGCGGTTGCCTGACTTATATCATATTAGTGCAACCAAGAATATTGATGTCATCTGTTTGCTGGAATGTAGACTGAAAGAAGGAGTACCTCCACCAAAGTTGTCTGGATATGCAGCTTATAACTTAAGGTCAACCAACTGTTGTGTGATGTATGTCAGAAAGAACTTGCCACATTCACTCCTTACCCTGCAGAGTCGAGTAAACATGCAGTATCATGGTGTCAGAGTATACGCAGGCAATTTTTCCATAAACATTTTTAATCTTTATGCCCCAGCAAACCAGCTTCGACCTGATGCTTTACCAGATCGCATCAATAGTGAACCTACCCTCATACTTGGAGACTTTAATGCCAGACATAAGAATATTGGTGGGTCTATAACAAACACCAATGGAACTAAACTAGTGAAATTTCTAAATGAGCATGATAATGTTCGTATTGTAGGCACTACTGAGCCCACTCACATATATGGAGGCATACTAGATCTGTGCCTTGGATTTAATACATCATTTACGATCCATGATTCTGTCATAGTTGATGATCTTCTATCTGATCACTTCCCAAGACTCACAACTGTCAATCTTGATCATATCTCAAGCAACCAAGGAGCTAAATACAGAAAGAGGAAACTTATTCTCAACCCAGAACACTGAGAAAACTTTATTAAACACTTGGATCAATGGTATAAAGATTATGAGCCAACTGGCACACAAAAATTCAATTATGATCTAGTTACCACTATTGAGACTGTACTCACAGATCAAGTGGGCAGCAAAAGACAACATAAACCTTCCACTAGAAATGACAATAAAAACCAATGTAAATATTATAATGACCCACAGCTACGCAATCTAACACATGCAGCTAGGAGGATTGGTAAAGCATACCGTGAGTGTAGAACCCCAGACCTTCTCAGAACATTCCAAGCTGCACTAACAAATGCAAGAAATAGAAAGCAAGAACTTAGGCAACAGGAATGGGAACAATTCGTTAGTGGATTAAATAGGTCTACCTCTTTAAGTCTGGCATGGAAAGGTATAAATAAAATAACCAGGAAAAAGACTGGCAATGTTGCTCATCCCTTTCCACTTGAAAAAGCAAATGACCTCATAAATGACTGGTCCAAAATCTCCAGGCATGAAAACCTGCCATCTCATATTAGAGAAAACTTAGAGAGTGCTTCTGAAGAAATGTTGAAACTGATTAATTTTATGAGCCAAAATATTGATGAGAGTGATTGCCTCTTCACCGAGTATGAATTAGATAATGCATTAACTAAAGGTCGATCAACTGCTCCTGGAGAGGATGGTATAACCTATGATATTCTCAGAACTTTAAGGCACGTGCCTAATAATCCTTTGTTGGCACTGTATAATACCAGTTACATTGAGGGAGTTCTTCCTACTTCCTGGACCAATAGTCTCATTGTGCCTATCCCTAAGCCCCAACAGCCTGATACATTTAGACTGATCTCCTTCTTAACTAGCTGTCTTTGTAAAATTTTTGAAAGAATGATTCTTAACAGACTGTACTATAGAATCAGACACCAACTCTCCCCCTCCCTCTATGGGTTCATGAAAGGTAAGAGTGTGCAGAATTGTATCTCCACCTTTCTCACCGCACACACCTCTACTAGTTTTACCACATTTCTTGATCTAAAATCTGCATTTGATATCGCGAACAGAACTGTTATACTACATGAACTAGCCAAAATGAATATTGGTGGTAGCCTACTCTGCTGGATAATAGGATACCTGTCAAACAGAGTATCTTCTGTCCTCTACCAAGGCTTTAGAAGCGAGTCTAAAGAAATGTCCCTAGGTACACCGCAGGGAGGAGTTCTCAGTCCCATGCTATTTAATATTCTGATTAATGCTCTCCTAGATGCTCTACCTGCCTCATCTAAACATATAGCTATAAGCTATGCTGATGACATCATGATCCATACAACAGGGCAAAAAGATGAGTACCGTTCTTAATGAAGTTCAAGCAATTTGTAATCAACTAGGCCTCGTAATATCTTACTCTAAAACAAAGATATTAACAAGCAAACGACATCCCCCACCCATCTATTTGCTGGGTGAAAACATTAGCTATGTTAAAACTTACAGATATCTTGGTGTAGATGTACCCTTTACCAAATCCACTATACCACAACTAAATAAAAAATGCAAAGATAGACTAAATGCTCTTAAAGCTGTTGCTGGCTACAACCCCAACTATGGTGGTAATGTGAGAATCTCGAGAATGATGTACATAGCCTATATTAGGTCCTTAATTGATTATGCTGCTCCCATGTTGATATTAGCTAGAGAAAGTTCTCTACGACCCTTGGAGTTAATGCAAAATGAAGCTCTCAGAATTATTCTTGGCTGTCCCAAATCTACAAATGTTCTTAATATGAGGAAGGAGCTTGGTATTACTAGTATCAGTGATAGGATTGTTGAGATTAACACTGTACTTGGTATTAGAATGTTAAGAAATGAACCAGACACTGTCACAATGAATCTTACTAAATGTCTAGAAGTAAATACTCACAGATCTAAATGGATTGTGAAAACATGCAATTACATTAAGTTTTACAACCTGCATGAATTGTATCACTGTAGGCAACAAGAGCATTTCACCCCTCCATGGAAGATGTGTTCATTTAATATCACATACCTGCAAGTCCCTCCCAAGAAGCTCATTGCTAGTAATCCCTTCCTTAAATCACTTGTTAAAGCAACTGCTCAAGAAGAAATTTCTCGCCTAGCTGGAAGTAATAAGTTATCTCAAGTTATATACACTGATGGATCTAAACAGGAGTCTTCTGGCAGGGCTGCATCTGCTCTGGTCCTGGATGCTCTAGAGGACAAACAGAATGCAGATGTTATATACACAGACTTTGCAAAAGCCTTTGACAAGTGTGACCATGGTGTGATAGCACACAAAATGCGTGATAAAGGAATAACAGGAAAAGTTGGTAGATGGATCTATAATTTCCTAACAAGTAGAACACAAAGAGTAGTAGTCAACAGAGTAAAGTCTGAGGCAGCTAATGTGAAAAGCTCTGTTCCACAAGGCACAGTACTCGCTCCCGTCCTGTTCCTCATCCTCATATCGGACATAGACAGGGATATAAGCCACAGTGCCGTGTCTTCCTTTGCAGATGACACCCGAATCTGTATGACAGTGTCCACCATTGAAGACACTGCAAGACTCCAAGCAAACATAAACCAAATCTTTAAATGGGCTGCAGAAAACAATATGAAGTTCAATGATGAGAAATTTCATACTCAGATACGGAAACGTGAAAATTAAAATCTCATCGAGTACAAAACTAATTCCAACCACACAATAGAGCGAAAACTAATGTCAAAGACCTAGGAGTGATCATGTCAGAGGATCTCACCTTCAAGGACCACAACACCGTAGCAATCGCATCTGCTAGAAAAATGACAGGATGAATAATGAGAACCTTCAAAACCAGGGATGCAAAGCCCATGTTGACACTTTACAAATCGCTTGTTCTATCTAGGCTGGAATATTGCTGCACACTAACTGCACCTTTCAAGGCAGGTGAAATTGCTGACCTTGAAAATGTGCAGAGAACCTTCACGGCACGCATAACTGCGATAAACCACCTCAATTACTGGGAACGCTTGAAGTTTCTAAACCTGTACTCCCTAGAACGCAGGCGGGAGAGATACATTGTTATATACACGTGGAAAATTCTCGAGGGATTAGTACCAAACTTACACACGAAAATCACTCCCTACGAAAGCAAAAGACTCAGCAGGCGATGTAACATCCCCCCAATGAAAAGCAGGGGTGCCACTAGCACGTTGAGGGACAACACAATAAGTGTCAGGGGCCCAAGATTGTTCAACTGCCTCCCAGCATACATAAGGGGGATTACCAACAAACCCCTGGCTGTATTCAAGCAAGCACTGGACAGGCACCTAAAGTCGGTACCTGACCAGCCAGGCTGTGGTTCGTACGTTGGACTGCGTGCGACCACGACGAACACAGCCTGGTTGATCAGGCTCTGGTCCAACATGAGGCCTGGT
>WNWK01050509.1:0-12805 GCA_009830355.1 Cherax destructor | reverse complement strand
GGTTTCCCTGGAACCTTGCTTGTTGTTTACACCCCTGCCCGCCAGTATTGTGGGTTCGAGACACACGCAGGGGGCCCGGGGATGTAAACAGCCATCCAGGGGCTGTTTAAAACTGCGCGGCACTATGGTCCGCCCTCATAGGCCTATCAAGGTCGGGCTGGTCAGCCATGCTTCTTTCTCACTTCGACGGCCTACCTCACTGAACAAGGATCTACCCTAACTGGCTCCCGGTCCCCTCGCACTCTGTCCCCGTGTATTCCTACACCTTGCCATTAATAAACTGAGTCTAGTCATCGGCCGTATCTCTGCACCTACGCTACCATTCTACTGCCCAAAGTAAGCAGCCAAGAAAATAGACTTAACAAGTTGTTATACCCCAGGGGAAGTTGTTATACCCCAGGGGAAGTTGTTATATCTCAGGGGAAGTTGTTATATCCCAGGGGAAGTTGTTATATCCCAGGGGAAGTTGTTATATCCCAGAAAAATTGTTATACCCATGGGAATTTGTTATATTCCAGGGAAGCTGTTATATCTTAGGGGAAGTTGTTATATTCCAGGGAAGTTGTTATACCCCAGGGGAAGTTGTTGTATCCCAGGGGAAGTTGTCATATCCCAGGAAAAGTTGTTATACCCCAGGGGAAGTGGTTATATCCCAGAGGAAGTTGTTATACCCCAGGGGAAGTTGTTAAACCCCAGGGCAAGTTGTTATACCACAGGGGAAGTTGTTAAATCCCAGGGGAAGTTATCATATCCCAGGAGAAGTTGGTATACCCCAGGGGAAGTTGTTATACCCCAGGGGAAGTTGTTATATCCCAGGGGAAGTTATACCCCAGGGAAAGTTGTTATATCCCAGGGGAAGTTATACCCCAGGGAAAGTTGTTATATCCCTGGTGAAGTTGTTATATCCCAGGGGAAGTTGTTATACCCCAGGGGAAGTTGTCATACCCCAGGGGAAGTTGTTATACCCCTGGGAAGTTGTTATATCCCAGGGGAAGTTGTTATATCCCAGGGGAAGTTGTTATACCCCAGGGGAAGTTGTTATATCCCAGGGGAAGTTGTTATACCCCAGGGGAAGTTGTTATATCCCAGGGGAAGTTGTTATATACCAGGGGAAGTTGGTATATCCCAGGGGAAGTTGTTATATCCCAGGGGAAGTTGTTATACCCCAGGGGAAGTTGTTATATCCCAGGGGAAGTTGTTATATCCCAGAGGAAGTTGTTATATCAGAGGGGAAGTTGTTATATCCCAGGGGAAGTTGTTATATCCCAGGGGAAGTTGTTATATCCCAGGGGAAGTTGTTATATCCCAGGGTAAGCTGTCATACCCAGGGGAAGTTGTTATATCCCAGGGGAAGTTGTTATACCCCAGGGGAAGTTGTTATATCCCAGGGGAAGTTGTTATATCTAAGGGGAAGTTGTTATATCCCAGGGGAAGTTGTTATATCCCAGGGGAAGTTGTTATATCCCAGGGGAAGTTGTTATATCCCAGGGGAAGTTGTTATATCCCAGGGGAAGATGTTATATCCCAGGGGAAGTTGTTATACCCCAGGGGAAATTGTTATAACCCAGGGGAAGTTGTTATACCATAGGGTAAGTTGTTTTATCCCTGGGGAAGCTTTTATATCCCAGGGGAAGTTGTTATACCCCAGGGGAAGTTGTTATACCCCAGGGGAAGTTGTTATACCCCAGGGGAAGTTGTTATATCCCTGTGGAAGCTGTCATTCCCCAGGGGAAGCTGTCATTCCCCAGGGGAAGCTGTTACACCCCAGGGGAAGTTGTTATATCCCTGGGGAAGCTGTCGTACCCCAGGGGAAGCTGTTATATCCCAGGGGAAGTTGTTATATCCCTGGGGAAGCTGGCATACTCCAGGGGATATGACACAGTTGTAACAACAGCAGCAACATCACATGTCTACTGAACTAACCTATTTGTGTTGGTGGGGGTCGAATCACATAGCCTGACCCAGCCTCTTTTCCCTACAAAAAAAAATATCATACTTCATCCCTGATCAATCAGGCTGTTGCTGATGGGCAATTAACGAGTTTCTTCACTCGTTAATTACGTCGTTTCCGTAATTAACGAGTGAAGGTTAATCCCACTGTTAGTGCATGGGGGATTACCCTTATTAGGATTTAGCTTGGGGGTTAAGGCAGCTGTGAGCTATCAGGCAGGTGTGAGCTGTCATGCAAGTGTGAGCTGTAAGGCAGGTGTGAGCTGTCAGGCAGGCGTGAGCTGTCAGGCAGGTGTGAGCTGTCTGAAAGGTGTGAGCTGTCAGGCAGGCGTGAGCTGTCAGGCAGGTGTGAGCTGTCTGAAAGGTGTGAGCTGTCAGGCAAGCGTGAGCTGTCAGGCAGGTGTGGGCTGTCATGCAAGTGTGAGCTGTCAGGCAGGTGTGAGCTGTCTGACAGATGTGAGCTGTCAGGCAGGTGTGAGCTGTCAGGCAGGTGTGAGCTGTCAGACAGGTATTAGCTGTCTGACAGGTGTGAGCCATCAGGCAGGTATGAGCTGTCAGACAAGTGTGAGCTGTCTGACAGGTGTAAGGTATCAGGCAGGTATGAGCTGTCAGGGAAGTGTGAGCTGTCTGATAGGTGTGTGCTGTCTGACAGGTGTGAGCTATCAGGCAGGTGTGAGCTGTCAGGCAAGTGTGAGCTGTCTGACAGGTGTGAGCTATCAGGCAGGTGTGAGCTGTCAGGTAGGTGTGAGCTGTCAGGCAAGTCTGAGCCGTCTGACAGGTGTGAGCTGTCAGGCAGGTGTGAGCTGTCAGGCAAGTGTGAGCTGTCTGACAGGAGTGAGCTGTCAGGCAGGTGTGAGCTGTCAGGCAGGTGTGAACTGTCTGACAGGTGTGAGCTGTCAGGCATGTGTGAGCTGTCTGACAGGTGTGAGCTGTCTGACAGGTGTGAGCTGTCTGACAGGTGTGAGCTGTCTGACAGGTTTGAGCTGTCAGGCAGGTGTGAGCTGTCAGGCAGGTGTGAGCTGTCTGACAGGTGTGAGCTGTCTGACAGGTGTGAGATGTCTGACAGGTGTGAGCTGTCAGGCAGGTGTGAGCTGTCAGGCAGGTGTGAGCTGTCTGACAGGTGTGAGCTGTCAGGCAGGTGTGAGCTGTCAGGCAAGTGAGAGCTATCAGGCAGGTGTGAGCTGTCAGGCAGGTGTGAGCTGTCAAGCAAGTGTGAGCTGTCTGACAGATGTGAGCTGTCAGGCAGGTGTGAGCTATCAGGCAGGTGTGAGCTGTCTGACAGAAGTGAGCTGTCAGGCAGGTGTGAGCTGTGAGGCAGGTGTGAACTGTCTGACAGGTGTGAGCTGTCAGGCATGTGTGAGCTGTCTGACAGGTGTGAGCTGTCTGACAGGTGTGAGCTGTCTGACAGGTGTGAGCTGTCTGACAGGTGTGAGCTGTCAGGCAGGTGTGAGCTGTCAGGCAGGTGTGAGCTGTCTGACAGGTGTGAGCTGTCTGACAGGTGTGAGCTGTCTGACAGGTGTGAGCTGTCAGGCAGGTGTGAGCTGTCAGGCAGGTGTGAGCTGTCTGACAGGTGTGAGCTGTCAGGCAGGTGTGAGCTGTCAGGCAAGTGAGAGCTATCAGGCAGGTGTGAGCTGTCAGGCAGGTGTGAGCTGTCAAGCAAGTGTGAGCTGTCTGACAGATGTGAGCTGTCAGGCAGGTGTGAGCTATCAGGCAGGTGTGAGCTGTCTGACAGAAGTGAGCTGTCAGGCAGGGGTGAGCGGTCAGGCAAGTGTGACTTGTGAGGCAGGTGTGAGCTGTCAGGCAGGTGTGATCTGTCAGGCAGGTGTGAGCTGTCACGCAGGTGTGAGCTGTCTGAAAGGTGTGAGCTGTCAGGCAGGCATGAGCTGTCAGGCAAGTGTGAGCTGTCTGACAGGCGTGAGCTGTCAGGAATTTGTGAGCTGTCAGGCAGGTGTGAGCTGTCTGACAGGTGTGAGCTGTCAGGCAGGTGTGAGCGGTCAGACAGGTGTGAGCTGTCTGAAAGGTGTGAGCTGTCAGGCAGGCGTGAGATATCAGGCAAGTGTGAGCTGTCAGGAAAGTGTGAGCTGTCAGGCAAGTGTGAGCTGTCTGGCAGGTGTGAGCTGTCAGGCATTTGTGAGCTGTCAGGCAGGTGTGAGCTGTCTGACAGGTGTGAGCTGTCAGGCAGGTGTGAGCTGTCAGGCAGGTGTGAGCTGTCAGGCAGGTATGAACTGTCTGACAGGTGTGAGCTATCAGGCAGGTGTGAGCTGTCAGACAGATGTGAGCTGTCTGACAGGTGTGAGCTATCAGGCAGGTGTGAGCTATCAGGCAGGTGTGAGCTGTCAGGTAAAAGTGAGCTGTCTGACAGGTGTGAACTGTCTGACAGGTGTGAGCTATCAGGCAGGTGTGAGCTGTCAGGCAGGTGTGAGCTGTCAGGCAAGTGTGAGCTGTCTGACAGGTGTGAGCTGTCTGACAGGTGTGAGCTATCAGGCAGGTGTGAGCTGTCTGACAGAAGTGAGCTGTCAGGCAGGGGTGAGCGGTCAGGCAAGTGTGACCTGGGAGGCAGGTGTGAGCTGTCAAGCAGGTGTGAGCTGTCTGAAAGGTGTGAGCTGAGAGGCAGGCTTGAGCTGTCAGGCAAGTGTGAGTTGTCAGGCAAGTGTGAGCTGTCTGACAGGCGTGAGCTGTCAGGCATTTGTGAGCTGTCAGGCAGGTGTGAGCTGTCTGACAGGTGTGAGCTGTCAGGCAGGTGTGAGCTGTCAGGCAGGTGTGAGCTGTCTGAAAGGTGTGAGCTGTCAGACAGGCGTGAGATGTCTGACAGGTGTGAGCTATCAGGCAGGTGTGAGCTGTCAGGCAAGTGTGAGCTGTCTGACATGTGTGAGCTGTCTGACAGGTGTGAGCTATCAGGCAGGTGTGAGCTGTCAGGCAGGTGTGAGCTGTTAGGCAGGTGTGAGCTGTCAGGCAGGTGTGAGCTGTCAGGCAGGTATGAGCTGTCTGACAGGTGTGAGCTATCAGGCAGGTGTGAGCTGTCAGACAGATGTGAACTGTCTGACAGGTGTGAGCTAACAGGCAGGTGTGAGCTATCAGGCAGGTGTGAGCTGTCAGGTAAAAGTGAGCTGTCTGACAGGTGGGAGCTGTCTGACAGGTGTGAGCTATCAGGCAGGTGTGAGCTGTCAGGCAAGTGTGAGCTGTCTGACAGGTGTGAGCTATCAGGTAGGTGTGAGCTGTCAGGCAGGTTTGAGCTGTCAGGCAGGTGTGAGCTGTCAGGCAAGTGAGAGCTGTCAGGCAGGTGTGAGCTGTCAGGAAGGTGTGAGCTGTCAGGCAGGCGTGAGCTGTAAGGTAGGCGTGAGCTGTCTGACAGGCGTGAGCTGTCAGGCAGGTGTGAGCTGTCAGGCAAGTGTGAGCTGTCTGACAGGCGTGAGCTCTCAGGCAGGTGTTAGCTGTCAGGCAGGTGTGAGCTGTTAGGCAGGTATGAGCTGTCTGACAGGTGTGAGCTATCAGGCAGGTATGAGCTGTCAGACAAGTGTGAGCTGTCTGACAGGTGTAAGGTATCAGGCAGGTGTGAGCTGTCTGATAGGTGTGTGCTGTCTGACAGGTGTGAGCTATCAGGCAGGTGTGAGCTGTCAGGCAAGTGTGAGCTGTCTGACAGGAGTGAGCTGTCAGGCAGGTGTGAGCTGTCAGGCAAGTCTGAGCTGTCTGACAGGTGTGAGCTGTCAGGCAGGTGTGAGCTGTCAGGCAGGTGTGAGCTGTCAGGCAGGTGTGAGCTGTCAGGCATGTGTGAGCTGTCTTACAGGTGTGAGCTGTCTGACAGGTGTGAGCTGTCAGACAGGTGTGAGCTGTCAGGCAGGTGTGAGCTGTCTGACAGGTGTGAGCTGTCAGGCAGGTGTGAGCTGTCAAGCAAGTGAGAGCTATCAGGCAGGTGTGAGCTGTCAGGCAGGTGTGAGCTGTCAGGCAAGTCTGAGCTGTCTGACAGGTGTGAGCTGTCAGGCAGGTGTGAGCTGTCAGGCAGGTGTGAGCTGTCAGGCAGGTGTGAGCTGTCAGGCAGGTGTGAGCTGTCAGGCAAGTGTGAGCTTTCAGGCAGGTATGAGCTGTCAGGCAAGTGTGAGCTGTCAGGCAGGTGTGAGCTGTCAGGCAGGTGTGAGCAGTGAGGCAGGTGTAAGCTGTGAGGCAGGTGTGAGCTGTCAGGCAGGTGTGAGCTGTCAGGCAAGTGTGAGCTGTCAGGCAGGTGTGAGCTGTCAGGCAGGTGTGAGCAGTGAGGCAGGTGTGAGCTGTGAGGCAGGTGTGAGCTGTCAGGCAGGTGTGAGCTGTCAGGCAAGTGTGAGCTGTCAGGCAGGTATGAGCTGTCAGGCAAGTGTGAGCTGTCAGGCAGGTGTGAGCTGTCAGGCAGGTGTGAGCTGTCAGGCAGGTGTGAGCTGTCAGGCAGGTGTGAGCTGTCAGGCAGGTGTGAGCAGTGAAGCAGGTGTGAGCTGTCAGGCAGGTGTGAGCTGTCAGGCAGGTGTGAGCAGTGAAGCAGGTGTGAGCTGTCAGGCAGGTGTGAGCTGTCAGGCAGGTGTGAGCAGTGAAGCAGGTGTGAGCTGTCAGGCAGGTGTGAGCTGTCAGGCAAGTGTGAGCTGTCAGGCAGGTGTGAGCTGTCAGGCAGGTGTGAGCTGTCAGGCAGGTGTGAGCTGTCAGGCAGGTGTGAGCTGTCAGGCAGGTGTGAGCTGTCAGGCAAGTGTGAGCTGTCAGGCAAGTGTGAGCTGTCAGGCAGGTGTGAGCTGTCAGGCAGGTGTGAGCTGTCAGGCAGGTGTGAGCTGTCAGGCAAGTGTGAGCTGTCAGGCAAGTGTGAGCTGTCAGGCAGGTGTGAGCTGTCAGGCAGGTGTGAGCTGTCAGGCAAGTGTAATCTAAATGCTTCAAAGTTAAGAAATAAGTGATTTAGGAGGGAAAGTCACAAGAGGAAAGATTAATGGAGGAGGGAAGAAAGGAGGAGGAGGAAGAGGAGGAGGAGGAGGAGGAGGAGGAAGAAGAAGAGGAGGAGGAGGAAGAAGAGGAGGAGGAGGAGGAGGAGGAGGAAGAAGAGGAGGAGGAGGAAGAAGAGGATAGGAGGAGGAAGAAGAGGAGGATTAGGAGGAAGAGGAGGAGGAGGAGGAGGAGGAAGAAGAGGAGGAGGAAGAAGAGGATGAGGAGGAGGAAGAGGAAGAGGAGGATGGGGATTGATGATAAAAGGTAGTCAGTCCCCCAGCCTTGATAGGTGTTCAGTCACTGTCTCAGAGCAGACACACAGTGCCTTGTCTTACCCCCCAAAGCAGACATCTAGTGCCCTTTCTTACCCCCAGAGCAGACATTTAGTGCCCTTTCTTACCCCCAGAGCAGACATTTAGTGCCCTTTCTTACCCCCCAGAGCAGACATCTAGTGCCCTTTCTTACCCCCCAGAGAAGACATCTAGTGCCCTTTCTTACCCCCCAGAGCAGACATCTAGTGCCCTTTCTTACCCCCAGAGCAGACATCTAGTGCCCTGTCTTACCCCCCAGAGCAGACATCTAGTGCCCTTTCTTACCCCCCAGAGCAGACATCTAGTGCCCTTTCTTACCCCTCAGAGCAGACATCTAGTGCCCTTTCTTACCCCTCAGAGCAGACATCTAGTGCCCTGTCTTACCCCTCAGAGCAGACATCTAGTGCTCTTTCTTACCCCCTAGAGCAGACATCTAGTGCCCTGTCTTACCCCTCAGAGCAGACATCTAGTGCCCTGTCTTACCCCTCAGAGCAGACATCTAGTGCCCTTTCTTACCCCTCAGAGCAGACATCTAGTGCCCTTTCTTACCCCTCAGAGCAGACATCTAGTGCCCTGTCTTACCCCTCAGAGCAGACATCTAGTGCCCTTTCTTACCCCCTAGAGCAGACATCTAGTGCCCTGTCTTACCCCTCAGAGCAGACATCTAGTGCCCTGTCTTACCCCTCAGAGCAGACATCTAGTGCCCTGTCTGCGTCTCACAGAGCAGTCCTGCAGTGCAAGAAGTTAATCTGCATATAGATGGAGAAGTGATGGAGTTTTGTGCCACAAATGTGAGTAGGGAAGCGTGTGTGGAAGACTGCAACACAAGGTGTTGCTGGTCTTCAACATTACTATGTATAGGAAGGTTGCAAAGTTGATGGTTAATTACTACACATATCGCCAGGTGCTGATGGTGTAGGTATTTTGAGGTGAGGTCTACCCAGGTAGAACAGAGAAAGAGGTGTTAGCAAGGTCTGTTTACCTTCGTAGAACAGTTATTTTGAGGTGAGGTCTCACCAAGACTGTTTACCTTCATAGAACAACACAGAGAATTCTATCATGTTACACACACATCAGGATGTTGACCAGGCTTGTCTGGTGCTAGCCTGGTCAACCAGGCTGTTGCTGCTGTAGGCTCACAGCCCCACATATCCATCACAACCTGGTTGATCTGGCACCTGGCGAAGATACTTGTCCAGTTTCCTCTTGAAGACTTCTACACTCATCCCAGCAGTGTTTCTGATATCTTGTGGTAAGATGCTGAATAATCTTGGACCAGGGATGTTGATACAGTGTTTTCTTATTGTGCCCACCGCACCCCTGCTTTTCACTGGTTTTATTTTACACTTCCTCCCATATCTCTCACTCCAGTATGTTGTTATGGCAGTGTGTAGCTCTGGGACCAGGCCCTCAAGTACTTTCCAGGTATATATTATCATGTATCTCTCTCTCCTCCGCTCCAGTGAGTACATATTTAGGATTTTAAGGGCGTTCAAGACTTTAAAACGTTCCTAAAACACAATTTACATTATTTTGCAGAATTGGGACCTGACCCTCAAGTGTATTTCATATATTTCCAGGTTTCAAAACACAGAAGACTGGAGGGAGATTCGAACCGTAGTCCACGCCTATAACAAGCCCACTTGTGTGTGGTAGTGGGTGGAGCTTTATCAAGCCCTGGAGAATGAGGTTACGTCGGGGGGAAGCTCAGTGAACTTTCTCTGCCTCCCTGGAGCTCTAAATTGAGTTCTTGGTCTCTCACATGTGCTCCAAACTGGAGAAGTGTTCTGCTACTCTCTTTAAGTGAGAGAGAGAGAGAGAGAGAGAGAGAGAGAGAGAGAGTCAAGGACCAAAGTTCGGGAATGTGTTGAAGAGGTCTCCCACGATGGTGGCTGATTGTGGGTGATGGTGGCTGATTGTGGGTGATGGTGGCTGATTGTGGGTGATTGTGGGTGATGGTGGCTGATTGTGGGTGATTGTGGATGATGGTGGTTGATTGTGGGTGATGGTGGTTGATCTTACTCCTTCCTTTATTTTCCACCTTCCTCCTCCTCCTAATTTATTCCCCTCCATCACCCTTCCCCTTATACCCTCTTCTGCACTCTCTCTCTCTCCTTCTCTATCTCCTCCATTAATCTCTCTCTCCCATGAGACCTTCCTTCTCTCTCATTCATCTTGTGTCTTCTCCCCTCTACCCATTCATCACCTCACTTTTTATATATTTATCATTCTCTCACTCTCTCTCTCTCTCTTCCTGTCTCCTGCCATCCCTACCTCCTGTCTCTCACTCTCTCTTCCTGACACCTGCCATCCCTACGTCCTCTCTCTCTCTTCCTGTCTCCTGCTATTCCTACCTCCTCTCTCTCTCTCTCTTCCTGTCTTCTGCTATCTCTACGTCTTCTCTCTCTCTCTTCCTGTCTCCTACCATCCCTACGTCCTCTCTCTCTTTCTCTCTTCCTGTCTCCTACCATCCCTACGTCCTCTCTCTCTCTCTCTCTTCCTGTCTCCTACCATCCCTACGTCCTCTCTCTCTCTCTCTCTCTTCCTGTCTCCTACCATCCCTACGTCCTCTCTCTCTCTCTCTCTCTCTCTCTCTCTCTCCTCACCCAACTCACAAACGTCACACCTCTGTTTTCACATGTTTACACTGTTTACCGATGTTTACAACGTCCCTGTTTACCTGTTTCATCTTTACATGTTCTCACTTTTACTGTTTACTGTTTCACGTGTTTACAACTGTTACAATTTTACAACGATCTTAACATGTTAAAATGTTTACAACGATGTTTACAACGATGTTTACAACGATGTTTACAACGATGTTTACAATGTTTACAACGATGTTTACAACGATGTTTACAACGATGTTTACAATGTTTACAACGATGTTTACAACGATGTTTACAATGTTTACAACGATGTTTACAACAATGTTTACAATGTTTACAACAATGTTTACACAACGATGTTTACAACGTTACATGTTTACAACGAACATGTTACAATTAAACGAAATGTTTACAATGTTTACAACGATGTTTACAACGATGTTAAAGTTACAAGTTTTAAAAGTTTACAACGATGTTTACAACTGTTATGTTACAACGATGTTTACAATGTTTACAACGATGTTTACAACGATGTTTACAATGTTTACAACGATGTTTACAACAATGTTTACAACGATGTTTACAACGATGTTTACAACGATGTTTACAACGATGTTTACAACGATGTTTACAACGATGTTTACAATGTTTACAACGATGTTTACAACGATGTTTACAACGATGTTTACAATGTTTACAACGATGTTTACAACAATGTTTACAACGATGTTTACAACGATGTTTACAACGATGTTTACAACGATGTTTACAATGTTTACAACGATGTTTACAACAATGTTTACAACGATGTTTACAACAATGTTTACAACGATGTTTACAACGATGTTTACAACGATGTTTACAACGATGTTTACAACGATGTTTACAATGTTTACAACGATGTTTACAACAATGTTTACAATGTTTACAACAATGTTTACAACAATGTTTACAACAATGTTTAAGATGTTTACAACAATGTTTACAATGTTTACAACGATGTTTACAACAATGTTTACAACATGTTTACAACAATGTTTACAACAATGTTTACAACGATGTTTACAACAATGTTTACAACAATGTTTACAACGATGTTTACAACAATGTTTACAACAATGTTTACAACAATGTTTACAACAATGTTTACAATGTTTACAACGATGTTTACAACAATGTTTACAACGATGTTTACAACAATGTTTACAACGATGTTTACAACAATGTTTACAACAATGTTTACAACGATGTTTACAACAATGTTTACAACAATGTTTACAACAATGTTTACAACAATGTTTACAACAATGTTTACAACAATGTTTACAACAATGTTTACAACAATGTTTACAACAATGTTTACAACAATGTTTACAACAATGTTTACAACAATGTTTACAACAATGTTTACAACATGTTTACAACAATGTTTACAACAATGTTTACAACGATGTTTACAACAATGTTTACAACAATGTTTACAACGATGTTTACAACAATGTTTACAACGATGTTTACAACGATGTTTACAACGATGTTTACAACGATGTTTACAACGATGTTTACAATGTTTACAATGGAGAAGTTTACAACGAAGTACATCGCATTCGTTAGGAAGCGCTAAACCAGTAAGAGCCATACAGCTCCTACTGAATAGGAGGTAACGAAGACAGATGGTGACGTTTGGAGTCCAGATGATGTTTGGAGTCCCGATGGTGACGTTTGGAGTCCAGAGGGTGACGTCTGGAGTCCAGATGGTGAAGATTGGATTCCAGATGGTGACATTTGGAAGAACGCCTTCAGTCCCTTCCAGAACCCCTCCAGTACCTTCAATAACCCTTCCATTACCCTCCAGAACCCCTCCAGAAGCGGTGACTCCCAGAGAGATGTCAACACCCGTAAACTACCCGGAGCCGGAAACATAACTTCCCGAAGGGTTGTATGAAGGGGCCGGAGGCAGGATCAACAACACAGGGGACCAAACACGGGGGTTGAAAGAACAGTGTTGATCTACGGTCTCCTTAGTTGCTATCCAGCGGGGAAAACAAGTGTGTCTTAAGTACAAAGTGAGTATTGTGTTGATAGTGCTCCTGGTCTCACTAGTATCATTATGTCTTTAATAGTGAATGTCACTGTTCTGGTACTCTGTATCTGTGTACTTACCTATATGTTGTTGCAGGGGTTGAGTCACGGCTCCTGGCCCCGCCTCTTCGCTGGTCGCTACTAGGACCACTCTCTCCTTGCTCCATGAGCTTTATCACTTGTGTTTATATGTGTGTTGTGTGTGTATGTGTGTGTGTCTGTGCACTCACCTATTTGTGGTTGCAGGGGTCGATTCATAGCTCCTGGCCCCAGCTCTTCACTGATTGCTACTAGGTCCTCTCTCTCCCTGCTCCATGAGCTCTATCAAACCTCGTCTTAAAACTATGTATGGTTCCTGCCTCCATTACGTCACTTTCTAGGCTATTCCACTTCCTGACAACTCTATGACTGAAGAAATACTTCCTAACATCCCTTTGACTCATAGGAGTCTTCAACTTCAAATTGTGACCCCTTGTTTCTCTGTCCCCTCTCTGGAACATCTTGTCTCTGTCCACCTTATCTATTCCTCGCAGTATTTTATATGTCGTTATCATGTCTCCCCTAACCCTCCTGTCCTCTAGTGTGTTCAGGCCGATTTCCCTTAACCTTTCTTCGTAGGACAATCCCCTTAGCTCTGGGACTAGTCTTGTTGCAAACCTTTGCACTTTCTCTAATTTCTTAACGTGCTTGACCAGGTGTGGGTTCCAAACTGGTACTGCATACTCCAGTATGGGCCTGACGTATATGGTGTACAGAGTCTTGAACGATTCCTTAGTGAGGTATTGGAATGCTATTCTTAGTGAGGTATTGGAATGCTATTCTTAGCCCGTATGCTGCAGCAGTTATCTGATTAATGTGTGCCTCAGGAGATGTGCTCGGTATTATACTCACCCCAAGATCTTTTCCATGACTGAGGTTTGCAGT
>WNWK01050508.1:0-12806 GCA_009830355.1 Cherax destructor | reverse complement strand
GAGCAGGCTTCGGGAATGAATTTTGTCGTTGGGGGGGCCCACTGTAAAAAAATAATAATAGTTTTTGCATGATACAAAGATGTACAATGGGTTATAAAAAGGGGGGTGTACATGCCAAAAGCCCCTAATATGCAGAGCATTGTGGGCAAACAAAATTAACACAACTACAGTGGACCCGCTATTCACTGGGCTCGGCAATAGAACAAATCGGAAATAGAACAAAAAATTCATTTGGTAAAAGACACATTCCGCTAATCGAACAAGTGCATACCAGACCTTCCGGGCGTCGTGAGTCAGTCTAGTTTTGTTTATCCCCCAGTAAACATTCCCGGCTTGCTCTTCCAAACTTTTCCCAAATTTTGTGTTTGGAGCTTTTTCATTGGTTGAGGCAGTGGTGAGGGGTGGTGGTAGAGGCAGGGGTTTAGGGTGGTGAGGGGCGGGTGGTAGAGGCAGTGGTGGTAGAGGCAGTGGTGGTGGGCAGTGGTGGTAGGGCAGTGGTGGTAGGGCAGTGGGGGAGGGAGGGTTGAGGCATTTAGAGGCAGTGGTGAGAGGCAGAAGAGGCAGTGGTGGTAGGGGCGGGGGAACCCCCTTCCCATAAGGACTTCAGGTATCACCCAAGATAAGGGTTATTTCCCCTTTTTGTTTTTTACTAGCACTGGGACCACGAGTCACTGTACCCCGGGCACAAAAAATCTGCCCAGGGGGCTTTTACTGGTGTCTCAAAGTTTCCTAAAATGGGAAAAGGGATTGTCATTGAACATGCTGCAGCGCTTAACAGTTTTTTTGGGGGTGAAAATTCCCCACAAAACTTTGCAACTCATTCCACTTTGCACACATGTCCTTAATCACTGAAAAAGGCCATTCTCCCTTTTTCTTCCTCCTCCTCTGTTAAAATTTTCCCCAGCTGCGATCTGTTGCTGTTCCGTTAAAGGGTCTTGCAGTTCTTCGTGTGTTTCTCACCTTCTTTACCAAAGGGCTGGTACTCTGAACTTTTTTTTGGGCCCCATGGTGGCTTATTTCTTAGTCACAAATCAATAAACAACAAAAAACAATGGATGAACACGGGGGAGTATATTGCTAACCAATGAGGCAGAGGCAGACTGGGGGTAGGGTGGGACCCTGGGGGGGACACGTCATACGGACGTTTTCCGAGCGAATGTCGAAACCGGGAAAAATTCCCCCAATGTTCGAAACCCATGCGTTTTCCCCCCGGACAAAACCAGGGGTCCATTGAAATAATAATAATAATAATAATAATAAAAATTTTTTATTTCAATGTTAAATAGGTGCCATTTTGTGAATATGTACTGAAACATCAATCATATTCTTTATATTTTTTACCCTTTAACTAAAATATAGTAGGGGATATAAATAAAAAAAACAGTTTAGCTGGCAAAAAAAATTTTTTAAGTGTCTGGGGCTGAAATAAAAAAAAAGACAATAAAAGTATGAATATGAATTGTGTTACATTAATTACAGCTGTATTTTTTATTTCACAAAAAAAAATGCTAGAAATTTAAAATAGCCAGTATTTTTAAATTGCTTTTTTATATTATATTCAGAAAGTACTGAAAGTTACAAACCAAAATGGATTTTACTGAGGATCTAAAGCATGGAGAATGCAATTTTGATTAAATGAATATTTTTTTAAATATAGAATTATCATGTTTTGATTTAAACCCCCCAATTCAACCCCCATAAATGCAGGTCACTGAACCGATGTCCAGTAATTTAAAATAATTTATTTGTAAGTGACCAATTCTTCATTTGAACCTGTCTCATTGTCAGTGGTCCCCCTTTTCGGTAGGTTCGACCATCGGGTTTTCGATTTTCTATGTATTTTTCGCAAATTTTCCCCCTCCCCAAAGGTCATTCCCCACTATCGGTCCAGGTCCAGATCTGTCTGCCTGCCCCCGCGCCCCCGCCCCCAGGCGTCTTGAGCCATTGAGAAAAAAACATTCCCCAGCGCGCTCATTCAAACATTTCCAATAAATTTTTGTGTTTATTGCTGGTTTAGTGATTGTCACTGTAAAATGTCACCATGGGTACAAAGGCTTCACAAGTCGATAAAGACTATAGCACCACCCACGATAAAGTGTAGCATTAACATTTAGCAATGGAAATAAGTCACTGCCTGACTTTCTTGGGTTACCCAGGTTTTCTAAAATATGCTGCTATGTTGATAATCTATGTAACGGGATTTGTGTATACCTGAAAAAACTTCTTGTGTTAAGCGATGAAAATGACGACACGAAACTTAACTCTACAATGATGTTTGGGGAATATAGGGGCAGTGAAAAAAAGCCCCCCTCTGCCACCATCTCCTCCAAGGTAATTTAAAATTTCTTATTTATATAAGGGGAATATTTCATTTATAAATTATGCACACTGTGTGACAGTGGTGGTGGCTTTCCGCCCCACCACCACCACTGGTCAGTGCCCCATACCCAACAACAACAAACACACCCCCAGTCCTTCATTCGTAATGACATGTTTTATTCATTCTAGAGTTTATATCATGTTTCTATGTTATTAATATTTTTATTTGTTATTTAGATGAATTGTTAATAAATAAGCTGTAGAGTTGATATTATTGTCATATTGAAGGACTATCTTGTCCTGCCCCAAACAAACTCTCCCCACTCTCTCTCATACGCCAACAAATCTCTTCAATAAAAATTTAAAACATTTAACTGTTCATTTGTCCAAAATTAGTGCTTTATATTTATTTCTCATTGTTTTCTATGTAAAACTATAGTATTTATTCTTTAAAAAAAAGAATTTTTGTGAATATTTTTTTGTAAAAGGATTTTGTATTTACATTATTTCTTATGGGAAATAAGGTTTCATTTCGAACAATTCGAGTTAAAAGGGCTAGCTCCTGGAATGGATTATAACCAAAAGTCGAGGACCACTGTACTTATGATTGTAAAATTACCAAACATACTGACTTAACCCTTTGACTGTTTCCGTTTTTATTTTCGAGCCAATGTTTGGACAAATTTAAAACGCATAAATTCTGTGCCTCAAAACAAGCAAAAAAGGCGGTAGGCCCCATGTGAGAGAATGGGTCTGTGTGGTCAGTGTGCGCAGTATAAAAAAAACAGGCAGCCTGTGGTTCATTTTGGGAACGCCATTTTAGTTGTCCTTGTTCAGCATGCCCAGCGGTAAAAATTTTCTGACCCTTTGGGGCATCTGGGCCTGTTCTCTTCCTCAATGATAGCCCAACACAGATGGAAGTGTCTCTGAAGATAAATTTCTGGTTTTTGGGAAATTTGTGACTGAAAGCAATGCCCAGGATACCAGAAGGAAGGGAAAGGGAAAGGGAAAGGGAAAGGGAAGGAAAAAAGAAAGGGAAAGGAAAAGGGGAGGAAGGAAGGAAGGAAAGAAGAGATGGGGGGGAAGGAAGGAAAAAAAGATGAGGGAAGGAAGGAAAAAAGAAGGAAGGGGAAAGGGGGAAAGGAAGAAGGAAAGGAATTGAAAAAAAGAAAGGAAAGATGAGAGGAAGGAACAAAAAAATAAGAAAGGAAGGAAGAAATAAAGGAAGGAATGAAGGAAGAAAAGGGAAAGGGAAAGGAAGAGATGAGAGGAAGGAAGGGAAAAAAAGAAAAAGGCAGAAAGAAAGGAAGGAATGAAGGAAGAAAGGAAGTAGGAAGGTAGGTATGAAGGAGGTTTGGGGAAGAAGGATGGGGCCCCTTTTTTGGGAAGGTTGACAGGCAGTTTGAGTGGTGAGTAATGGTAAAATAGTCATTTTTACATGCCACCATCAGCAAATTTAGATGTCCCCACACACACACACACACACACACACACACACACACACACATAGCTTGGGGCTTTGAAGTGCTAATTTCAGTTGATGGAAAGTGTCCCGTCTTTTTATGTGTATATATTTTATAAAACAATAGTAATAAACAATTTTTTTTTTGTTTGGGTTTGGGGTAAACAAGTTTTGAAAAACAATATAATGATACTAATGTTTTGCAATTATTGGGGCATAGAATGTATATATATACATTGCCCCTTTATTTTGGTCCCCGGACATAAGTTACGAAAAAAAATAAAATATGATAAAAACAAAAACCTCAAAAGGAAGAAACCAAAGTTTACCGGGTGGCGGCATTCGCTGTTGCCATACGGGGCTCTTTTTTTTGCCAATTTTACGCCCATTCTCAGAAAGCTGAGAAAATTTTTTTTTGGGGGATTTAAACAATAAAAAAATAATTTTTAACATTTTGATAAAAAAAATAATTTTTTTTTTTAATTTTTCCCCACTAGAATGACAGCAGAGGGGGGCCTCCGACAGAAACAAAAGGCCCCCCTTTAAAAAATTGGTTAGCATACAATTTTTATTTGTAGATAAAAGACAAAGAGTTAGGTTTTGAATTACAGAGAGTTTTAGTTTACTGTAAATAAGATTGCATTACACAAAGTGTTGAAATATGTTTTTTTTTAAACTTTTTTTTAAAAAAAAATCACAAAAAACCGTAAAACATATGAAACTCCTCATGTAATTCAATAAAACCATTATTCCTCAATAACCTGTGAAAGAATCATGATGCTTTTATAAATACTCTTTGCATATGGGGGATAATAATGTAAATAACTTATTAAAAGTTAAAGATAATTATGTTTGTGAAAAAAATCTTGGAAAGGGCCCTCCAAATCTCGGGGTATCTTCTCTGCCCTTATTGGAACCCAAAAAGGGTCTGAGCCACCCCCAAAGCGAGTTCTTCCCCCCTAATCCTAACAGAAGTTGCCATGTAGTGTATTTCTGAAACAATCATAAAAATGGCAATTTTGGGGAAAAAAAAAAAAAAAAAGAAAACATAATTGCCAACATGTCCTTTGCTGACAACAAGAACAAAAATAACTTTTTGAAAAAAACATACTTAGAAATATGATAGAAACAAAACCCATTGCATCAACATTTGCCAGAATTTTTATTTTCTGGTAAGAAAACTTTTTTATAATTTTCAATTTTCCCTTTCTCCTCCTAAAATCTCGCCCCTGCCTTAAAGCTCCACTAGCATCTACATTAAACCTAAGAGCCTAGTTTGTGAGTCTGTTCTTGCCTCTATGGATATCAGACGCTTGTTTTTTAACACCACATTCCTTACATACCAGTGCCACTGAGACTCCTTTATTAGTTCAAATTTCTGCTTAACACTGAGAATCCGTGTTTCCTTTTTTGCACTACTTGCTTTAGAAACCACTGTTAATTGTGCTTTATTTAATGAAATTCACAAAAAATGCTCTGAATCCAGGGAAAATTAGAGCTTGAGTGATGAGTGTATTCATGAGTGAGCACAAACCAGCATGGGTGGTTTACGGCTCAGAGAATAATGAAAACAGACAGGTCCTGGACATGGCCAGTCTGGCCCATACTGGAAAAACGTTGGAGTCATTGGGCTTGGTTCAATCTTCAGAAGACAACCAGACACTATCACTGAAGTTAAAATTTTAAAGTGATGGACTTTTATTCATCTTATCCAAAACTTCCATTTGTCCGCCCAAATTTTTTTCCCCCAAAACTGCCAAAATAAATGAATGAAAGCTTTACTGTAGTTTGCTGCTGTAGTGGCTTCTTCTGAGCCTCATATTATATCAAATTATATATATTATAATACTATCAAATTCAAAATACAGTGGACCCGAGTTTCGAAAAAACTTCACCCCTGAAGTCTGCTCAAGTCCCATTACCGAACGAATTTTCTCCCTTAAGGAAAAATGTAAAAAATACTTTTCCACAAGCACTGACAATATTATACTTACATAAATGTACGTTTTCCCGGGTTTCTGAAACTCGGGGTCCACTGTAATAATTTTGAATGAACAGTACATGTATAACTACTGTACTGTAATTTGTATTTCTCATAAGAAATAATTTGAATTTTTAGTAAATATCCATTACATTGTAATTTTGTGTGCATTTTGTCCAAGGGAACATGACAGTATATTTATTCAAGCCAAAGAAAACAAAAATACAATAATGTACTTATCATATGATGCTGCCCTTTTTTAAAGCCTATGAATTAATAATAAAAATGTATATGATATGAATAAGCATGAACATGCACAGGTTGTGGTTGCTAATTTCTTTGGAAATTTTACATAATGGTAGCCTACCTTACAAAAAATTAATTCGACACCCGACGAGAAACTGGAAAATGGCTGAAAGCATTCAGCTATGCTCAGGATTATTTCTTTACTAATAAAAAAAGACACCTCTGCCCTTTCAAAAACATTTTGGGAAACTGAAGACAATAATGTGCATCACCACCTAATTGCACAAGTGTTGATCCTTAAGTACCTCTTGATAATTACTCTGGAGATTTTTTACTTACCTTGATGGACATCATAATGTTAAAATATTCTTTGAAACTTTCACGACACCTTCAGTAAACATTGCAAACATTTATAGATAAAAATGAAGAGAATTTTCAACAAGCTGAATCTAATATATACCTTATAAACAGTAGAAAAAACAACATTACAACTAGTATAACAAATATCAAAAATTAAAATTAATGTGAATAAAATAAATCCCAAAGGTACCTTTTAAAAATATATATTTTAAAATTAGAAACTTAAACATAATTACATAAAACAAAAGTGCTAGGTATCATTATAATAATACACTGTGTGTGTGTGTAAAAAAAAAAAAATATATATATATATATATACAGGGGTACCCGACTTACGATGGTCCCCAAACACCCCCTTTTATGTGTTGATTTTAAATGTTTTTGTAAGTGAAATTTTTGGGGGGTCAAAAAGGACTAGTTATTTTACATCATTTCTTATGGAGATAAATTGGGTAATGGCACTTGAACAGCATTCGGGAATAAAAAAAATATCGAAAAGTCGGGTACCACTGTATATATATATATATATATATATATATATATATATATATATATAAAAACAGGGTCCTCGGTTTGATGGTCCCCAAAACGCCCTTTTATGTAAGTTTTTTTTTTTTAAATGTTTTTGTAAGATTTTTTTGGGGGTGTAAAAGGACTAGTCTATTTAAATATTCCATGGGGAAAAATTTGGGGTAATGGCACTTGAAAGCATTCTCGAACAAAAATTTTTCGAAACTGAGGGTACCACTGTATATATATATATATATATATTGGACCCCGAGTTTCGAACCCGAAATCGACATTTATGGTACGTAAAATTTGTCAGTGTTTGGGAAAAAAGTATTTTGGGGGTCTAAAATAGACTAACCTCGGACATTTTCCTTAAGGGAGTAAATTTTTCTAATGGACTTGAGCAGACTTCAGGAGTGAAGTTTCGAACCCCCACTGATACAGGGGACCCTGGGTTTCGTCCCGAAATCGTGATTATGTGGGAATGGAACCCCGGCTTACGATGTTATCATTTACGTTTTTCAACCGTATTTATAACGAAAGAAATTTGTTTGGGGTTTACGATGTTTGTTTCCCCTTTCCACATTCACCGACCTGCCCGCGGCCCCCCCACAGGCGCACCCCGGGGAGCCGGGCTTTGAAAAGGAACACCACCCACACCCACGCATTCAACCAGTATTTGTCATTATTCCACTGCTTTTTTTAGTGCTTGCAACTGCTAAATAAAAATGGGCCCAAAGGAAAGATCCTGTGCTAACCTGTGGCAAAGAGGAAAAAATATATGCGATAGAAGGAAGAAGGAGATAATAAAAAAATATGAAAGTGGAGCGTTGTGAGCTAGCCAGCATGGTAAACCCTATTCACCATCGCTACCATTGTGGATAAGAAATATTCAAAAAAATAAGGGGGCTGTTTTTGAAGGGGCATCTGTGATCACAAAAAGAGACCACAAGTGCGGGAAAATGGGAAAAGGTTGTTGTTTTGGGATAAAGAAAACAGTTACGGGAGATACTTTTTCCCCGGAGGGAATAATATGTGAAAAAAAAGGATTGCATGATGATCTCCTTAAGAAAATGCCTGAAACGAGTGCTGGTGACGATTAAACCCGAGGGGCGGGTTTTTAAAAATTTTAAGAATCAAAGGGCAAAAAGTGTTGTGAGGCATGGTGAGGGAGCCAGTTGTGAAAAAAGTGCGGCTGAAAAATATTTTCCCTGAATTCCAGGAGCCTAGAGGCTGAAAAATTTCCCCCCCCAACAAGTGTTTAATTGTGATAAAAAGGCCTTTTTTGGAAGAAAATCCCCAAAGATAAACTAGGGGAAAAAGGAAGCCAGGACATAACCCTATGAAAGACAGGCTAACTTTGATGTTTGTCCCAATCCAGTGGTGATTGCAAAGTGAACCCTTTCTGGTGTTTTTTTGAAAATCCCAGTGTTTGGGATGGGTTAGCAATTAACTTGTGGTGATGTGGTTAAAAAAAGGCTTGGGTCAAAAAGGACATTTTCTTAGTTTTCAAAGAAGTGTTTGGCCCCAGTGTGAAGAAATATCTATTGGGCAATTTTCCACTTAAGTGCCTCCTGATAATGGACAAGTCCCTTTTCATCCTCCAAAATTGGTAGAGAAAATTGTGGAGGAGTTTAAACATCAAAGTGAAGTTCTTGCCCCCTAATAACCCCCCTCCAGCCCGGACCAGCAGGTCATTTCCAACTTTAAAAAACCCATCCAAAGCAATGTTTCAAAAATGTTTGATTGAACGAAGAACATAACCCCAAGAGAATTTTGGAAAAAAAATTTATATGTGCATTGTGCAAATAGGTAAGGCTTGGGGGGGGACTACCAGACTTTGAACTCTGCCTGAGAAAATTGTAGACTGTGTCCTGGGGGATTTTTAAAGGTTTTTGGGGGTGAGCCTCAGAACCCCGAGCCTATGAGCCTGTTTTGGAAGAAATTTTGGAATTGGGGAAGTCTTTGGGGTTAAGGGGGTGGTGGGGTGTGGAAAGTTGGTGGGGGCACAAGGGAAGAGCTAACCACTGAAGATCTGAAAAACCAAAACAACTGAACAAGAGAAGAGGTCAGGGCAATGGTTCAGAGGGGGATGGGGGTGGAACAAAAAAGGAAGAATGTTTCCCCTTTAAGGATTAAGGAATTTGTGGAATGTGGAGCAAATAAGATTTATGGATGAATATCACCCCAACCATGCTGTTGCAGGCGTGCTGGCAAACCCGTACAATGCCAGTGGGGGCATTTGGGATGTGTTAAAAAACGCCAGACACAGAGCCCTGACAAATTTGTTGTTAGAAAGAGGTCTAGTGACTCTCAAGCTGGTCCCTTCAAAGAAAAAAGGGAAATAACCCCAGAAAGAACTTCCACCTGGTGTTAATGGAAGGGGGTTCCCTTCCCAAAAACTAGCATACTACTCCACCTTCTCCCTTCCCTCCCCAAACAACAACTCTTCAATAAATGTAAGGACATGTTTTTAAAAAATTTTGCATGTATTTATGATTTTTATTCAATTTGATTTTTTAATGTCCAAAAAAATTCAAAATATTTTTTTTAACCTTTTGGAATCTTGACGGTTTTTTTTCCATTATTTCTTTGGGGGAAAAATTTATTCGTTTTTTCGATTGTTTGTTTTAAAAAATGCCCTCTCTGACGGATTAATATTTTAAGTCGGGGTACCACTGTATAATTTGTAAGTTCTTGTGGAAGGGATTTTTGGGGGGAAATAGACTAACCTCGTGAAATTTTTCCAAGGGGGAAATTGCCGGAATGGCATTGGAACTTCAGGGGGAAGTTTTTTCAAACCGGGGGGCCACTGAAAATATATATATTATATGTATGTATGTATATATATATATATATATATATATATATATTTTTTTTTTTTTTGTTTTTGCTCCACTGAAGAGGGTGACCCAAAAGAAGCACTTTCAAACCCCTCATTCACTCCCACTGACTTGCCAGAGGGGGGGCTGATCTACAGTTCAAAACAAAATATTCCCCCCCTCCTTCAAGGAGGGACTGCTTTCCCCCCTACAGGTATCAAGTCCGGCAACCGGTTCCCGAATCCCTTCAGGTTACCTTGCTCACACTCCCAAAAAACCAAGTCCCAAAACCACTTGCCTCAACACTATCTAACACATTCACACACTTGCTGGATATCTAACAACTCACACACAAAACCCCTTTCCCCCTTTCCCAAACCCTTCTAGGATGACCCCACCCCGCCTTTCCTCTACTACAGATTTATATATATATAAATTATATACTATATATACGCATACATACAAACAGTGGACCTCAGTATATGTCCACTTTGGAAAACATAAGTCCAACTTTGGGATACGTCCCGTTTGGATGCAAAATTTTTTCTTGGTATACTACCTTGTTTGGAATACGCCGTGTGCTAAAACTTGTTTGGGCAAAAAAGAGTCACGACACCTGCACACCCTTTTTACCTCTCTCAATGTGGAGGAGTTAGTGGAGGGGCACAGGGAAGAGCTGACCACTGAGGAGCTGCAGGAACTTGACGAGGAGGGAGCACAAGACTAAGAAGGATACACTCTTTCAGAGAGGAGATAGAGGAAGCCCCTACTTCATTAATCAAGGATATCTTTGCCAAATGGATGGATGTCAAAAACTCTTCCAGAGAAGTACCACCTCAACAAAGCCCAAATGTCAAAGAATAGCATTGTCTGAATGACAAGACAATGTCACATTTCCTAAACATCCTGAGGGAGAAGGCAGAAGCAAAGTTCTTTTGGGCAGATTTTTAGTAAAAGTCAAACCAAGTGAGCCTCAACCCGGTCCAAATAAGGAAAAGAGACAGAAAAGAGAAGGGACTCCCTCCTCCAAACAATACTATTTCCCTCCTCCCTTCTCAGCAAAGTAAAGTGAGGTTAAATTTGCATTTATTTCATCTACAGTAGACCGTCATGCACACGGGTTTGTCTTGCACGCTTTGGTTATATAACGATTGAAGAATTGTGTCATATTTTGTTTAACATTTCGTAAAATTAATTTAACACAGTTGCAGGAGGGAAATTTTTTTTTGACCTCAAGCCTTCAGTTCAGTTCATATGCATGTAGGACAAAGATACTCAGGAAGTTCGGCGGTTTATTTACATACATATTTTCTTATTTTCATTGCCATTTGTTAAATCTGCTACAATCATTGCACCCAGTAAGTATACAAGTGTTCCCGCAAGTGACAGAGTAAAGGTTTAAGCATTCAAGTCTAGAATTACAAAGAAAATCGCAGATATTAGATAAGCTTAAGAGTGGCCTAATGGTGGAGTGAGTAGTGGGAGGGCCTCATGGCCTTATAATGAAGCGTCAGTTCGTACAATTAAAAAGAACGAGGCTTAACATACGAGCTTGTGTAATGAATGACCCAAGATGTCACCTCATGAAAAAGAATGACACAGATCACAGCAAGTAAATAAAACTGAAACTGCTGCTCGAGTGGATCTAACAAAAGACAAAAAAAAAGTGCACCAATTTTATTTCCTCTTAATTAGGAAAAGGTCTACAGTTGTTTAAAGCAGGGTGATAAGGAAGGGAAGGCCTGAAAAGAGTGTTTGTTTAGCACAGGCTGTTTCATACAACTTTTAGTTGCACAATAAGTTACATAATACAGTGGTACCTCGGTTTCAACTGCTCCCAACTCGACCAATTATGTAAGTATTATTGCTAGTGATTTTGTAAGTGTATTTTTAGGGTCTGAACAGACTAATCTACCATACTTCATTCCTCTTATGGGAACAAATTGTCGGGTAATGCACTTGAACAGCCTTCTGGAATGAAGAAAGTTCAAAACTCGGGGTACCACTGTATAAAGTTTCCTGGTGAAAGTGCTTCAGCTAATCATACAGCAGCAAGTAATTTCCTGCTGAATTGCAGGAAATTATTTCTGAGAGTGGCTATGAGCCACACGAGTGTTTAATGCTGACGCAGACACATTTTTTTGGAAAAAAATGCCAAACACGAACTTCTTATATCAGTCAGCAAGAGAAAGTACACCAGCTTCACAGCAAAGGATCGTCTACCTTGCTCCTTGCGGTAATGCGTCAGGTGATTTCAAGTGTAAGCCCATGGTTATTTACCGCTCTAAGAATCCTCATGTTTTGGAAAGGTGTAGATAAAAACACCTACCTTAATTTGGAGGGCAAACCAGTCAGCATGATGACAGAAAAAATATTTATTGACTGGTTTTAACATCACTTTTATTCCTGAAGTCAAGTTTTACCCGCACAGCAAGAACCTTCTTCAAGGCCTTCATTCTTGATAATTTCCCGTACTCATCCAAAGTTTTTTTGATTGACCCACATGTAAAAGTTGTATTTTTTCCTCCAAAAAAACATCTCTAAAACAACCTTGACGGGAGTTATTAAACATTCAAGTGTAACTAACAAAAAAGTTTTAAAAAAAAGTTGCATCAATGGATTTGACTCCAACCTGGCGTACTAAGCTTCTGGGTAAATTTAAATTGCAGATATCAGCTATGCTAGAAGTGCATGGAAAAAAGTGCCCCAATCAACATTAAATGCAGGTGGGGGAAAATTATGGCCTTCGAGTTAATTTTTCCTGTTTTCCCCTTTCTTGAGAGAGGTTCAGGAAAATTTTTCAGCTGGCAAGGAATTACCAGGGATGGTTTTGAAGATAGAATGAAGATGTAATGACTCTTAAAAAAGAGATGATGAAGACAGGATCCAGAGGAAATGTTGGCAGAGTTGGAAAAAAAGGGGGAAAAAAAAATTGGGGCAGCCCGTTAGGAGCAGTTCCATTTTGTAAAAGAGACTTTTTTACTGAAGAGGACCCTGAAAACTAGAAGCAGTGCTTTAAGGGTTTTAGACCAGCTGATGATGCCCACCCAGCTAAATGTATGCAGGGTAAAAAAAGCCCAGATCCATTACAGAATTTATG
The DNA here is from genome assembly GCA_009830355.1 of Cherax destructor. NCBI lineage: Eukaryota > Metazoa > Arthropoda > Malacostraca > Decapoda > Parastacidae > Cherax > Cherax destructor. The sequence continues at coordinate 6 of WNWK01050508.1, read as the reverse complement.
CACACT
>WNWK01050507.1:7500-12807 GCA_009830355.1 Cherax destructor | reverse complement strand
GTTTTTGTTTTTTGGGTGTTGCCATACCTTGCAGCGATAGTGGCACTTACGTTTCTGGTGGAGGGGCCACTTTTGGGGTTTTCACTTTCCAGGGATTATAAACCCATTCCCCTTTTTCCTGCCCCAAATGTATATATGTATATATTAATATACATGTATGTTTTTTTTCTGTCTCATCAACATGCTGGATACAGGTATATCTAGTTTTTTTCACTTACATGGTCACATTTTAAAAGGCATGCACATGCATATATATACATAAAAAATCTGGGTTTTTTTTCCCTTTTCTTAATAGCTCTTGTTTTTCCCTTTTTTCCCCATTGTCCATGGGAAGGGGAAAAAGAATTTTCCCCCGGTAAGCCATGCGTGTCGTAAAAAAGCAACTGAAATGCCGGGAGCAAGGGGGCCAGAACCCCCTTCTCCAAAATTTACTAAAAAAGAGAAGAAAAAAAACTTTATAAAACGGGGATGTTTGAAGGGCGGGGATATAGTGGGTGATGGGGGAAAGATATGATTCCCGGGATTTTAAAGGAATGAAAAAAGTTGGATGTTCGGGGCCCTAAGCGAAACAAAGTTGAAGGGGAGGCGAGTTTCAGTGGGGAGAAATAAATGGGTTTAAATCAGGAGTATCGGGAGAGAGTTAGAGCTAAGGAAGGGGTAAATAATGTTTGGACCGTTAGGAAGGGAGAAGAGGGAATATAAATTTGGTAAATTTAAGGGGTTTATGTGGATTAAAAAAGGGTCGAATGCGAAAAGGGGGATCAAAAAAGCGTGTATGCACCTTTGAGAAGAGAGGAGTTAGAGGAGAGAGAGAATTTTTGGGGGATATTAAGGAATGTAAGGAAAATTTTGGGAAACCAAAATGAGAGAGTAATTGTGGTAAGGGAAATTAAATGCTAAAGTAGGAGAAACATGGAGAGGGTGTGGTAGGTAAGTTTGGGGTGCCAGGTGTAAATGATAATGGGAACCCTTTGATTGAACTTTGTATAGAAAGGGGTTTGTTTATAGGTAATACATATTTTAAGAAAAAGAGGATAAATAAGTATACAAGATATGATGTAGGGCGTAATGACAGTAGTTGGACTACGTATTGGTAGATAAAAGACTGTTGAGTAGACTTCAGGATGTACATGTTTACAGAGGGGCCACAGATTATCAGATCACTTTTTAGTTGTAGCTAAAGTGGGAGTAAAAGGTAGATGGGATACAAGGAAAATGGAAGCAGTAAGTAAGAGAGAGGTGAAGGTTTATAAACTAAAATAAGAGGCAGTTAGGGTAATATATAAACAACTATTGGAGGATAGATGGGCTAGTGAGACTGTAGGCAATGGGCTCGAACATGTATGGGGTAGGTTAAAGAATGTAGTGTTAGAGTGTTCAGCAGAAGTTTGTGGTTACAGGAAAGTGGGTGCGGGAGGGAAGAAGAGCGATTGGTGGAATGATGATGTAAAGAGAGTAGTAAGGGAGAAAAAGTTAGCACATGAGAGGTTTTTACAAAGTAGAAGTGATGCAAGGAAGGAAGAGTATATGGAGAGAAAAAGAGAGGGTAAGGGAGTGGTGAAGCAATGTAAAAAGCGAGCAAATGAGAGAGTGGGTGAGATGTTATCAACAAATTTTATTGAAAATAAGAAAAAGTTTTGGAGTGAGATTAATAATTTGAGGAAGCCTAGGGAACAAATGGATTTGACAGGTAAAAATAGGAGAGGAGAGTTATTAAATGGAGAGTTAGAGGTATCGGGAAGATGGAGGGAATATTTTGAGGAGTTGTTAAATGTTGATGAAGACAGGGAAGCTGTGATTTTGTTTATAGGGCAAGGAAGAATAACATCTTGTAGGAGTGTGGAAGAGCCAGTTGTGAGTGAGGAGAAAGTTCGTGAGGCAGTGGTTAGAATGAGAGGGTGTAAGGCAGCTGGGATTGATGGGATAAAGATAGAAATGTTAAAAGCAGGTGGGGATATAGTTTTGGAGTGGTTGGTGCTATTATTTAATAAATGTATGGAAGAGGTAAGGTACCTAGGAACTGGCAGAGCGCGTGTATTGTTTCTTTGTATAAAGGCGAAGGGGACAAAAGAGAGTGCAAAAATTATAGGGGAATAAGTCTGTTGAGTATACCAGGTAAAGTGTATTGTAGAGTTATTATTAAAAGAATTAAGAGTAAGACGGAGAACAGGATAGCAGATGAACAAGAGGATCTTTAGGAAAGGTAGGGGTGTGTAGACCAAGTGTTTACAGTGAAACGTATAGGTGAACAGTATTTAGATAATGGTAAAGAGGTTTTTGTGGCATTTATGGATTTGGAAAAGGCATATGATAGGATGGATAGGGGGGCAATGTGGCAGATGTTGCAGGTGTATGGAATAGGTGGTAGGCTACTGAAATCGGTGAAGAGCTTTTATGAGGATAGTGAGGCTCAGGTTAGAGTGTGTAGGAGAGAGGGAGATTATTTCCCAGTAAAAGTAGGCCTTAGACAAGGATGTGTGATATCACCGTGGTTGTTCAATATATTTATAGATGGGGTTGTAAAAGAAGTGAATGCCAGGGTCTTGGCAAGAGGTGTGGGGTTAAAAGACAAAGAATCAAATACAAAGTGGGAGTTGTCGCACTTGCTTTTTGCTGATGACACTGTGCTTTTGGGAGATTCTGAAGAGAAGTTGCAGAGGTTGGTGGATGAATTTGGTAGGGTATGTAAAGAAGAAAATTTAAAGTGAATATAGGAAAGAGTAAGGTGATGAGGATAAAAAAAGATTAGGTGACGAAAGATTTGTCCATGGAAGTAAAGAGGGGAATGTATGAGAGTATAGTTATACCAACACTCTTATATGGGTGTGAAGCATGGGTCATGAATGTTGCAACGAGGAGAAGGCTGGAGGCAGTGTAGATGTCATGTCTGAGGTCAATGTGTGGTGTGAATATAGTGCAGAGAATTCGAAGTTTGGAAATTAGGAGGAGGTGCGGGATTACCAAAACTATTATCCAGGAGCTGAGGTGGGGTTCTTGAGGTGGTTCGGACATGTAGAGAGAATGGAACGAGACAGAATGACTTCGAGAGTGTATAAATCTGTAGTGGAGGGAAGGTGGGGTAGGGGTCGGCCTTGGAGGGAGGGGTAAAAGAAGTTTTGTGTGTGAGGTGCTTGGACTTCCAGCAAGCATGCGTGAGCGTATTTGATAGGAGTGAATGGAGACAAATTGTTTTTAATACTTGACGTGCTGTTGGAGTGTGAGCAAAGTAACATTTATGAAGGGATTCAGGAAACCGGCAGGCCGGACTTGAGTCCTGGAGATGGGAAGTACAGTGTCTGCATTCTGAAGGAGGGTGTTAATGTTGCAGTTTTATAACTGTAGTGTAAAGCACCCTCTGGCAAGAAGTGATGGAGTGAATGATGATGAAAGTTTTTTTTTCGGGGCACCCTGCCTTGGTGGAAATCGGTTGATGTGTTAATAAAAAATAATATATATATATATATATATATATATATATATATATATATAATATAATATATATATATATATATATATATATATATATATATATATATATATATTATATATTATATATATATATATATATATATATATATATATATATATATATATATATATATATATATATATATATATATATATATATATATATATATATATATATATATATAATACAGTGGACCCCGGTTTTCGTGATTTTTCGTTCCAGAATGCTGTTCATGTGCCGTTATCAAACGAATTTATTCCCATAAGGAATAATGTAAATTAGATTAGTCCTTTCAGAACCCCAAAATACACCTATAAAAGCACTTACAAAAATACACTTACATAATTGTTCGAGTTTGGAACAACCATTAAGAAGCAGAAAATAAGTTTTCCTCCGTAAGCTATGTTAACATGAGAGGTGACTAAAATGCCGGGAGCAATAGGCTATTAATAATATCTACTGTACAAATTACTAAAAATAAGAAGAAACTATTTATGAAGCTGGGATGTTTAAATGATTGTCAGTGGTATGAATGAGAAGAAGTTGGATGTCCTAGCTCTAAGTGAAACTAAGCTGAAGGGGAGAGGGAGAGTTTCAGTTGAGCGAAATAAATGTGATTATGTCCGGAGTATCTGAGAGAGTTAGAGGTAAGGAAGTGGTACCAATAATGTTGAAGGATAAGTTATTCTAGGATTATTATAACAGAGTGTTATAATAAATGTTTATGCACTTGGAGAAGAGACCAGTGTAGAGGAGAGAGAGAGAGATTTTGGGAGATATTAAGCGAGTGTTTAGGAAGTTTTGAACCAAGTGAGAGAGTAATTGTGCCAGGTATAACGGATAATGTGGGGTCTTTGATTGAACTTTGTATAGAAAGAAGTTTGGTAATACGTAATACATATATATAAAAAAAGGATAGGCATACAAGCTATGATATACGGTTTTACGGCAGTAGCTTGTTGGAATATGTTTTGGTAGAGAAAAGACTGATGGGTAGACTTCAGGATGTGCATGTTTATAGAGGGGCCAAAGATGTTTCAGATAATATTTTAGTTGTAGCTACAGTGAGAGTAAAAGGTAAATGGGATACAAAGGAAATGAATGGTCTCATCAAGTAAGAGAGAGGTAAAGGTCTATAAACTAAAGGAGGATGCAGTTAGGGTAAGATATAGACACCTATACTGAAAGAAAGTTTGGTTAGTGAGAGTATAGACAATGAGGCTGAAGATTTAGAGGGCAGATTTAAGTATATAGTGTAAGGGACTTCAGCAGAAGTGTGTGGATACAGGAAAGTGGGTGAAGGAGGCAAAAAGAGCGATTGGTGGAATACTGAGATAAAAAGAGAAGAAAGAGACAAAAAGTTAGCATATGAGAGGCTTTTACAAAGTAGAAGTGATAAAAGGATGGAGGAGTATATGGAAAGAAAATGATATGTTAAGAGAGTGATGAAAGAATGTAAAAGGAGAATAAGAAAAAAAATTGGAGTGAGATTAATAAGTTGAGAAAGAAAAGAGAATGAATGGCTATGACAGATATAAATAGGAAAGGAGAGTTAGTAGAGGAAGAGTTGGAGGTATCGGGAAGATGGAGGGAATATTTTGAGGAACTGTTAAATGTTGCTGAAGATAGGGAAGCTGTGATTTCGTGCATTGAGCAAGGAGGTATAATATATTGTAGGAGTGAAGCAGAGCCAATTGTGAGTGTGGGGAAGGTGAGTGAGGCAGTGGGTAGAATGAAAGGAGTAGAGCAGCTGGGATTGAAAGGGACAGAAATGTTAAAAACAGGTGGGGATAGAGTGCTAGAATGGTTGGTGCCAGTACCTAGGTACTGGCAGAGAG
>WNWK01050507.1:0-2500 GCA_009830355.1 Cherax destructor | reverse complement strand
AACTGAAAAACTCTAATATGCTCCTTTTCAAATTATTTTTTTCAGTAACTGGCCAAACCTCCTTATTTCTTCAGGACCTATATGCTAAATCAGGTGAGAGGACGACAGTATTCTTAACTTCTTATTTTCATTACATTGATGAATTAAATATCCATTTCTTTAATTTGATATATACCTCAATTATTACAATTTATGCCTAAATGTAAAATATAAACGGAGAAAACAGGACTCATCCCTGATTGTGTAGGCACAGATCACTTATGATAGCGCTCTGGCAAATGAACATAATTATATGAACGAATGTTGTGATCCACTCACCACAAAAACACAAAAAATACATTGACAGTATACAGTGAGGAGGAAAAAGCTGTTTCTTCCACCATCCTTCAGTGTGAAAGGATTCACCCGATATAAGAAAACTGTTTTAGAGTTAATGATATTATGTTTGTGTGTCACTGAATGTTACGACTCAAAACATCGTAATAAAAACGTTAGTTAAAGAGGATGGACAACATGAATATTAGACACAAGCAAAAAACAAAATGCACTACAGTTTACTGTACACACTTATGAATAAAAAGCTCTGTTATTTCCGCTAATGTTTAAAAAACAATTAGTTAGAGTAATAACTCTTGCCAGCATTTCCAACATTAGTTCAGTGACTTAAGGACTGTGATGTGAGGTTCTATCATGACTGGCCTGGCAATTCACAATTGAAACTTCGCTTCAATAGTGAAACGAAGTTACTGGGCAGGGATATAAGTTCCATTCTGCGGCTGGAGGCTGCTCTACATGAGGCGTGGAATAATATACCTCCAAAAAACACTCAAGAATTTGTGTTAGAGTCTTCCTACACGCCTCAGGGACGTGATTCAGCGTAAAGGACGCACCATCAAGTATTAAAACATCAGTAAGTGTGCAAATATATATATTATCATTCATGGTATATGTTTTTTGTTTTGGTACATGTGTGGGGAGGGGCGGCATAATGCCGTGACTAGCATATATATATATATATATATATATATATATATATATATATATATATATATATATATATATATGTCGTGCCGATTAGGTAAAACTGGTCAATTAGCAAGAACTCATTTAAATTAAGTCCTTTCTAAAAATTTCTCTTATACGTTTAAAGATATATTTTTTTTCATTTACGTTATTGTAAGAATTTATAATTTTGAACCAAGAGAAACTTTGAAAACCTACCTAACCTTATTACAACAAGCGCAATTTAATTTAGCCTAACCCAAATAAATATATTTTAGATACGTTAACATTAATTTAATAATAAACAAACACAATGAAATATATTTTTTTCGTTATGTTCAGAATGATTTTAACGAAATTATTGCATACACAAATTTTCACTTGTCTTATATGGCAAGGTGAGCATTGCTATTTAAGCCAAAATCGCAAGTTTTACCTAATCGGCACGACATATATATATATATATATATATATATGTCGTGCCGATTAGGTAAAACTGGTCAGTTAGCAAGAACAAATCTAAAATTAACTCCTTTCTAAAATTTTCTCTTATACGTTTAAATATATATTTTTTTAATTTATGTTAATGTAAGAATTTATAATTTTGTACCAAGAGAAACTTTGAAAACCTACATAACCTTATTACAACAAGCGCAATTTAATTTAGCCTAACCCAACTAAATATATTTTAGATACGTTAACATTTTTGTAATAATAAACAAACACAATGAAATATATTTTTTTCGTTATGTTCAGAATGATTTTAACGAAATTATTGCATAACAAATTTTCACTTGTCTTATATAGCAAAGTGAGCATTGCTATTTAAGCCAAAATCGAAGTTTTACCTAATCGGCACGACATATATATATATATATATATATATATATATATATATATATATATATATATATATATATATATATATATATATATATATATATATATATATATATATATATATATATATATATATATATATATATGTCGTGCCGATTAGGTAAAACGTCAATTAGCAAGAACTCATTTAAAATTAAGTCCTTTCTAAAATTTTCTCATACGTTTAAAGATATATTTTTTTCATTTATGTTAATGTAAAAATTTATAAATTTGTACCAAGAGAAACTTTGAAAACCTACCTAACCTTATTACAACAAGCGCAATTTAATTTAGCCTAACCCAACTAAATATATTTTAGATACGTTAACATTTTTGTAATAATAAACAAACACAATGAAATATATTTTTTTCGTTATGTTCAGAATGATTTTGGCGAAATTATTGCATACACAAATTTTCACTTGTCTTATATGGCAAGGTGAGCATTGCTATTTAAGCCAAAATCAGTTTACTAATCGGCACGACATATATATATATATATATATATATGTCGTGCCGATTAGGTAAAACTGGTCAGTTAGCAAGAACAAATCTAAAATTAACTCCTTTCTAAAATTTTCTCTTATACGTTTAAATATATATTTTTTTAATTTATGTT
>WNWK01050506.1:0-12807 GCA_009830355.1 Cherax destructor | reverse complement strand
GATGTCTGGGGATGCCTCATCTATTCTTTCATTCCACTCTTCATACTTATTCGTAATTCCATCCGCATTTGTGTACCAAACCTTCAACCTTGTTTCCAATACTGTGGCCCTGGGGAGATCTTGGTGGGATGGGGGTGTGGGCAGGGTGCCCGCAGGGGGTTGGAGCATGGGTGGGGGTGATTGTATGGTTGGGGTATGGGCAGGTGGGGTGCAGCTTGAGGTGGGGGTGGGGGGTAACTGTGACGGTGGGTTTTCATTTGCTAGGGTGGGGACAGGGGGCCTGATAAGTGGGTGTGGTGCTAGAGTGTATGGGTGTCGTGGGTTGTTTGTGATATGAGGCCCGCTGAGGGTATTTCCAGTGTGTGTGTTTGTCCTGCTTGGGCTTGGTGTCCTCCGTATCTCGCTGTCTTCCCTCCTGTGTGTGTGTGTGTGTGTGTTAGTTACCATTTTGTCCTAGGCACATGTCGATTAGACACTAGGCCTGTTGTGTGTGTGTGTGTGTGTGTGTGTAACGAAACACTTCGAAATGTTTCGGCCCCGCCGGGAATTGAACCCGGGCCCTCCGTGCGTGAAGCAAGAGCGCTAGCCACCATGCCATCGGGGCGTGTGTGTGTGTGTGTATGTGTGTGTGTGTGTGTGTGTGTGTGTGTGTGTGTGTGTGTGTGTGTGTGTGTGTGTGTGTGTGTGTGTGTGTGTGTGTGTGTGTGTGTGTGTGTGAATCGGTCATTTTCATGTATTTAGGTGATGGTGAGATAAGATGTTTTTTGATGATAGTGTTGAAAATGGTGGCTGAGTCTGCAGTTCTGGAGTTTTCAGGCAGGGAGTTCCAGATTTTAGGCCCTTTGATGTACATTGAACGTTTGTATAGATTTAGCCGGACACGGGAAATGTCATAGAGATTTTTGTGTCTGGAATTGTGCCTATGGGTCCTGTCACAACTATCCAGAAATCGTTTTAGTTCAGGGTTAATATTGGAATTTATGGTTCTGTACATGTAGGTTGCACAGTAGTAAGTGTGGATGTTCTGGACAGTGAGTAAATTTAGGTCTTTGAAGAGTGGGGGGGAGGGGGGTGTTGCCAGGGATTGGATTGCGTGATAATTCTTACTGCGGCTTTTTGTTGAATTAATATTAGTTTTAGGTGGGTTGTTGCTGTTGATCCCCAAGCACATATGGCATAGGTGAGGTAGGGAGAGATGAGTGAATAGTATAGAGTGAGTAGGGCTGATTGCGGTACATAGTAACGTATCTTAGAGAGGATCCCAACCGTTTTGGATTATTTTTTTGCTATGTGTTTGATATGGGTGCTGAAATTCAGGTTGCTCTCCAGGTGAAAGCCCAGGAATTTGCATTCATTGTGTTTAGCAATAGGAGTGTTGTCAATCATTATGTTCAGTTGTGCAACACCTGTTCTGTTACCAAACATAATGTAGAAGGATTTGTCAGTGTTACCTACCTGGAGTCTACCTGAAGGGAATTCCAGGGGTCAACGCCCCCGCGGCCCGGTCTGTGATCAGGCCTCCTGTTGGACCAGAGCCTGATCAACCAGGCTGTTACTGCTGGCCGCACGCAGTCCAACGTACGAACCACAGCCCGGCTGATCAGGTACCGACTTGAGGTGCCTGTCCAGTGCCTGCTTGAAGACAGCCAGGGGTTTGTTGGTAATACCCCTGATGTATGCTGGGAGGCAGTTGAACAATCTTGGGCCCCTTACACTTATTGTGTTGTCCTCAACGTGCTAGTGGCACCCTGCTCTTCATTGGGGGATGTTACATCGCCTGCCGAGTCTTTGCTTTCGTAGAGTGATTTTTGTGTGCAAGTTTGGTACTAAGCCCTCGAGAATTTTCCATGTGTATATAATAATGTATCTCTCCCGCCTGCCTTCTAGGGAGTTCAGGTTTAGGAACTTCAAGCGTTCCCAGTAATTGAGGTGGTTTATTGTAGTTATGCGTGCCGTGAAGGTTCTCTGCACATTTTCTAGGTCAGCAATTTCACCTGCCTTGAAAGGTGCAGTTAGTGTGCACCAATATTCAAGCCTAGATAGAACAAACGACCAGAAAAGTGTCATCATTGGCTTGGCATCCCTAGTTTTGAAGGTTCTCATTATCCATCCTGTCATTTTTCTAGCAGATGCGATTGCTACAGTGTTATGGTCCTTGTAGGTGAGATCCTTTGACATGATCACTCCCAGGTCTTTGACATTAGCTTTTTGCTCTATTGTGTGGTTGGAATTTGTTTTGTACTCTGATGAAATTTCTCATCATTGAACTTCATATTGTTTTCTTCAGCCCATTTAAAGATTTGGTTGATGTCTGCTTGGAGTCTTGCAGTGTTTTCAATGGTGGACACTGTCATACAGTTTCGGGTGTCATCTGCAAAAGAAGACACGGCACTGTGGTTTATATCCCTGTCTATATCCGATATGAGGATGAGGAACAGGATGGGAGCGAGTACTGTGCCTTGTGGAACAGAGCTTTTCACCGTAGCCGCCTCAGACTTTACTCTGTTGACTACTACTCTTTGTGTTCTGTTTGTTAGGAAATTATAGATCCATCTGCCAACTTTTCCTGTTATTCCTTTATCACGCATTTTGTGTGCTATTACACCATGGTCACACTTGTCAAAGGCTTTGCAAAGTCTGTGTATATAACATCTGCATTCTGTTTGTCTTTTAGAGCATCCAGGACCTTGTCGTAGTGGTTCAGTAGTTGGGACAGACAGGAGCGACCTGCTCTAAACCCATGCTGCCCTGGGTTGTGTAATTGATGGGTATCAAGATGAGTGGCGATCTTGCTTCTTAGAATCCTTTCAAAGATTTTTATGATATGGAATGTTAGCGCTATTGGTCTGTTATTCTTTGTTATTGATTTACTGCCCCCTTTGTGGAGTGGGGCTTTGTCTGTTTTTTTTAGTAACTGCGGGACGACCCCAGTGTCCATGCTCCCTCTCCATAGGATGTTAAAACCACGTGATTGGGGCTTTTTGCAGTTCTTGATGAACACAGAGTTCCATGTGTCTGGGACTGGGGCGGAGTGCATGAGCATGTCATTTATCGCCTTTTCGAAGCCATTTGGCGTCAGGATAATGGCAGATAGGTTTGCGTCTATCAAGTTATGTGGCACTCTCATAAAAAAAATTCATTTAGGTCTTCGACTTTCAGTCTGGTTAGCGGCTCGCTAAAAACTGAGTCACGCTGGGACTTTAATAGCTTACTCATTTCCTTGCTGTCATCTGTGTAGGCCCCATCCCGTTTAAGTAGGGGCCTAATACTGGATGTTGTTCTCGACTTTGATTTGGCATAAGAAAAGAAATACTTTGGGTTTCTTTCAATTTCATTTATGGCTTTTAGTTCTTCCCGCGTTTCTTGATTCCTGTAAGATTCCTTTAGTTTTAGTTTGATGTTTACTATTTTTCTGACCAGTGTCTCCCTACGTATTTCAGATATATTGGCCTCTTGTAGCCGCTCTGTTATTTTTTGCCTTCGCCTGTATAGGGAGCGCCTTTCTCTTTCTAGTTTACATCTTCTCCTCCTTTTCCTTAAGGGAATTTGTCTTGAGCAAACCTCAAGTGCCACAGAGTTAATTTGTTCTAGACATAGGTTAGGATCTGAGATGTAAGTATGTTTGGCTGTCATCCAGGTTTATATTTTTAGTAGCTCTTCATTAACAATGGTGTTGAGTGAAGCAAGATTTGGGTGGGAGATGACATAAGTCGTATCATCAGCAAAGAGAATCGGTTTCAGGTGTTGGGATACGTTGGGAAGATCATTGATGTATAGGAGAAAGAGCAGGGGACCAAGGACCTTTCCCTGTGGCACTCCAGTATCAAGTGGTCGTGTAGATGAGGTTGTGTCTTTAATGGTGACGTATTGATACCTGCTATTAAGATAGGATTTGAAATATATAACCGCGTGGCCTCTTATACCGTAATGATCAACTTTTTGGAGTAGGATGCCGTGGTCTACTGTATCAAATGCTTTCCTTAGGTCAATAAAGAGTCCTAAAGGATATTCCTTATTTTCCAGTGCTGTGTATAGTAGGTCCAGCATTTTTACAATTGCATCGTTTGTTCTTTTGTTTTCTCTAAAGGCAAATTGGCAGGGGTTGAGTATGCTTGGTACTGTGATAAACGAAAATAATCTCTTGTGCACGAGTTTCTCAAAAATTTTGGATAGCAACGGTAAGTTTGAGATTGGCCTGTAATTATTTACATCTGTGGGGTCACCACCTTTGAGAATTGGTGTAACCCTTGCTGTCTTGAGGGGTGTCGGGAAAGTGCTGGTTTCTAGTGATTTGTTAAAAAGTAGTGAAATAGCAGGCGAAAGGACATGAGCCGCTCGCTTGTACAATAATAATGGGACTTGAAACAGAGTCCCTGATTTATTCTTAAGTGACTGTATAATCATGGTGTCTTCAGTGGGTTCGGTAGGTGCAAGTTAGAAGGAGGTTGGGAAATTTCCATCTAAGTAATCACTTGCTTGGGCAATGGTACCTGGGATTTTACTGGCGAGATTTGATCCTATGGTTGAGAAGAAGTCATTTAACTTGTTAGCTGTATCAATAGGCTGTAGTTGTGTTTCATTCGGTTTAGTTAGAACAATATCCCTAGTTTTTTTTTTAAAGTTTGTGGGTGCCCAGAATCTGAGTGTTTTCCAGGGTTTTTTTTATATCTCTTCTTGTTTCGGTGAATCTGCTGGAATAGTACAATTGCTTGGCCTTTCTAATTAGTTAGGTGAGAACTGATGCATAGTGTTTAATAGTATTTTTGTGTATTAGGCCCTGTCTATACAGCTTTATATATTGATGTTTCTTATCAATGGATCTTAGTATGCTGTTAGTTAGCCATGGGCAACATAGCCGTTTGTTCGTAAACTGTTTCATTTTTATGTGACAATGTTTGTTGTATAATATATATTAATATATGTTAATATATGTATAATATATACCTGGAAAGTACTTGAGAGCCGGGTCCCAAATCTGTACACTGCCATAACCACATACTGGAGTGAGAGATATGGGAGGAAGTGTAAAATAAACCCAATGAGGAGTAGGGGTGCAGTGGGGACAATAAGGAAGCACTGTATCAACATCCGCAGTCCAAGACTATTCAACATCATACCAGAAGATATCCGAAACACGGCTGGAACAAGTGTAGAAGCCTTCAAGAAGAAACTGGACAAATATCTTCACCAGGTGCCAGATCAACCCGGCTGTGACGGATATGTGGGGCAGTGGGCCTCCAGCAGCAACAGCCTGGTTGACCAGGCAAGCACCAGACGAGCCTGGCCCATGGCCGTGCTCAGAGAGTAGAGAAACTCTCGAAACTCTTCAAAGGTATATCAAAGGTACTACAATTACCACTGCCAACACTAACACCACCACTACCAACACTACCATCACTACCACCACCACTACCATCACTACCACCACCACTACCATCACTACCACTACCATCACTACCACTACCATCACTACCACTACCACTGCCAACACTACCACCACCACCACTACCACCACCACCACTACCACCAGCACTGCCAACACTACCACTACCGTCACTACCACCACTATCACCAGCACTACCAACACTACCACTACCATCACTACCACCACCACTACCATCACTTCCACCACCACTACCATCACTACCACCACCACTACCACCACTGTCGTGGGGGTTCGATTGATGGATTTGGGAATAAACACACACGATGGATGGCTTTGTAACTTATATTAATGGTAAAATAAGGAAAAATGCTCAGAGCCTGTCCTGTCTCCTTCCTATCTCTCGTCTAGAACTGCCCTGCCCAGTGCCTGGAGGGCACGGATTCAAAGAGCTCGTGATGTGGCCCAGTGGTCTGGTGGCTAGAGCTCTCGCTTCACACACGGAGGGCCCGGGTTCGGATTCCCGGCGGGTGGAAACATTTCGACGTGTTTCCTTACACCTGTTGTCATGTTCACCTAGCAGCAAATAGGTACCTGGGTGTTAGTCGACTGGTGTGGGTCGCATCCTGGGGGACAAGATTAGGACCCCAATGGAAATAAGACAGACAGTCCTCGTTGACGCACTGACTTTCTTGGGTTATCCTGGGTGGCTAACCCTCCGGGGTTAAAAATCCGAAGAAATCTTAAATCTTATCTTTATTGTCATGCTTGGTCAGGACTGAATCATGTAACGGTCAGTGATTCACGTAGGGAGGCGGTGAATCAGTAACGGTTACTGGTATGGGTACACAGTACTGACAGCTTGGCGACACTAACATATGGCATCCCGACATACAGCTAATACAAACTAGAGGCTACAGGGCTGATTCTATACAATATCAAAGTGGAAAAATAAACACATAAGCAGTATAATGTGATCCTTTATTGACAATGTTTCGCCCACGCAGTGGGCTTTATCGAGTCACAAACAGATCTACCTGGATAAAAGATACATGAGTATTTATAGGATTTAGTCAGGTGGAGAATGCTGCATGTGACAGTCTTCAAAGTAAGGTGATAGTTTAAAACCTTGGGTAACTTAAAAAGAGATTGGACAAGTATATGGGTAGACCTTCTGCAGTGCTCCATTCTTAAGTTCTAGGTGGGATAGCGATGAAGAAGTTTCTTGGCAATAGGTTCAGCTATGTTGTAGAAGCCGTTGTTCTGGTTGAAGTTGTTGGATATACAGATAAGTGATGATTCCAGGATTCTTCGGTATTGAGTGTTGTATTCTCTGGCGATGAGTCTTGCGTTTCTATAATTGATTAAATGGTTGTGTGAATTATTTCGGTGTTGAACACAGTCATTTCTTGGGTCGTCAGATCTGCCTGCGTACTGGTGTTCTGAAATACGTGTTTGGAGGTCTCTGGATGTTTCGCCAATGTATAATTTGCTGCAGTCATTACAAGGGATTGTGTATAATTGTGTCAATAAAGGATCACATTATACTGCTTATGTGTTTATTTTTCCATTGTGTCGGTATTTTATACCATTTATTTATTTCCACAATGTCAAAGTACACAACAATTGAACATGATAACTATATATATAAGAATGTTATTGTAATGAATCTTATTGTAATGCATTACAAGGTATGATATATCACAATTCATAGGAATTAATAGACTCAACGGTGAGATAATACAATAAAAGTAATAAAAAAAATAATATGATCGATCGATTTGTATTCATGTGATCTACGGATTCTGAGGAAGTAAATTATTACAAACTCAGGTTCTCAAGGCTTGTTAACCTGGTCGTAAAAGTGAGCTTGGAGCAAAATAAACACAGTAGAAAACTTTGAATTGTATTTTCCTTCACCAAATATGAACAGAAGTATGTACACTATATACACTATGTACAGCAAAATAGGTATTAGTGCACGCCACGGTAGGCAGGGCAAAACAGCAGCCAAGAGACAAGAGACAACCGTGCTTCAACCAGCAGCAGAATGGAAATGACAATGGTGAAAACGTGCATGGTAACCACATAACCTTCACAACTGCCAGATCCATATTATGATTGGTTGAACCTAGGTACTGATCTGACGATGGGGCCCCGATCGTCAGACCCTTAGTACCTGGTTCGCTGATTATGGAGATAGCCTATATGAGAATGTGGACATACTCTGAATAAAGATTACGTACTCTTTGCATGTCACATCCCCACCCCAAGAGAGCTCAGGACTAGGCTTCACCTCCATGGGTAAAAATGTCGCTATGGCATGTTACAATAATGGAACCTCCTTTCCTCTCACCCATCTCACTCACTGAATAGAGATCAACTTTTTTGCAACTAAAAGTCAAAATCTAAACTTAAAGTGAGACAGTAGACAATAGGGCTAACGAAGGTTCAAGATACCTGCGGACAGTAGCAGAATATCCCCTTACAAAAAAAAAAAAAAAAAACACCAAAAAGTAAACATAATATATATAAAAGGAGGGGGGGAAAGAGTTATTTTTACCCATAGTCCCTAACACATCCTAACATAATACATTATTTAACTACGGAACAATGAATCAGCCAGTGTATTTTCTTTGCCAGTGATGTGATAGATTTTCACATTATATGGTTGCAGCCTGAGACTCCACCTCATTAATCTTGTGTTATGGTTTTTCATATAATGTAGATACACTAAAGAGTTGTGGTTGCTGTAGATGTTGACCACTTGAGAGGATTGGCCCACGTATATCTCAAAGTGCTCTAATGCCAGTATCAGAGCGGGGGCTTCCTTTTCAGTTGTGGAGTAGGCCCTCTTGTGTGGCTGATACTTGGCGGAGAAATAAGCCATAGGCTGCAACCCATCGTCCCCAGATTGCAAAAGTACTGCCCCCACCCCAGACTCACAAGCATCAACCTGTTATGTAAAAGGTTTTGTAAAGTCTGGAGACAGAAGAATGGGTGCAGTGCAAAGAATTAGTTTGGCTTTGTTGAAAGAGTCTTGACACTCTGAGGTCCACTTAAAGGGGACTTTGTGTCTGGTAAGTGAGGTTAGAGGGGCTATAATATCTGCATTTTTCTTACAGAATCTTCAATAAAATCCTACCATACCTAGGAAACGTTGGAGGGCTTTCCTATCATGAGGTACTGGATAATTTTTAATGGCAAGGATTTTTGCAAATTTAGGGGCCACTTTGCCACTACCTACTTCATGGCCCAAAAAATTAATAGTAGATTGGCCAAAGGATGACTTGGATAAATTAACAGTTAAGTGGAAACTCTGGAAGGTCTCAAAGAGAACCTTAAGCCTAAACATGTGTTGGTCCCAAATATCCGACACTATAACTATGACATCTAGGTAAGCTGCCGTGCCTTCAAGTCCTTTAATAGCCTGATGGATCAGTTTTTGGAATGATGCCGCTTAGTTTTTCATTCTGAATGGGGTTACTGTATATTGGTAATGACCTTCTGAAATTACGAAGGCAGAGATTTCCTTCGCCTTATCTGTTAAAGGTACTTGATAGTAACCTTTAAGTAGGTCTAACTTGGACACAAAAGTAACCTTACCTACGAAGTCAATTACGTCATCCAGACGTGGCAGAGGGTAACACATGGACTAGATGACTCCTCCACTAACCCTTGCTCTAACAGAAATTCTACTTCCTGCTGAAGTAGTTTCTGCTTTTCAGGATTAGCTCTGTAGGGGAAGAGTTTAATAAGTTTAGAGTTTCCAACATCTACGTCATGATATCCTAGTGTACATTTTTTCTGAACATCCGAAAAGATATCAGGGTAAGATTGTAGGAGCGCAGTTAAACTTGTTACTTGATTCTTAGACAGCCCCTCCATTAAAGGGCTAGGGTCCTTGAGGAGGACCGAATTGGGAAGTTTTACATTAATCTCAGAAATAGAGTTCAAAGAGTCATCAACAGAGGCAGAGGACAGAGTCATTACCGGGGCTTTATCTGGTGTATTAAATGCTTTAATTTGATTAATGTGGTATGTTTTACTTTTTGAGGTCTTGTCAAGGGGAGATACCACATAATTTACATCAGATAATTTACTTACAATTTGCACGGGTCCTTTAAATCTAGTTTTCAAGGTGGGCCACGTATAGGTTCCTGTACCAACACCTTGTCTCCTGGATGGAAGGAGCGAACTTTTGAACTTCTGTCATACCTCTGTTTCATCGTCATTTGAGCTGCTTTAAATTAGCCTTAGCCAACTGACGTGCCACCTGCAACCTTGAAGAAGGGTTGTAGTGAGTTAAGCAGACGTCTTCTCCCATCCATACTTCCTTGAGCACCCGTAGAGGACCTCGTACATTGTGCCCAAAGATCAGCTCAAATAGACTGTACCCTGTAGACTCTTGCAGTTTCTCTCATTGCGAACAGCAACAGAGGAAGTGATTCATTCTAATCTGTAGGAAAATCCATGCAAAAATTAATCATCATTGTTTTTAACGTCTGATGGAATCTTTCCAAGGCGCCTTTGGACTGAGGATGATAGGCAGTGGATAGGTTGTGAACTATTCCCAGCCTAGTTTTGAAGGTTCTCATTATTCATCCTGTCATTTTTCAAGCAGATGCGATTGCTACAGTGTTATGGTCCTTGAAGGTGAGATCCTCTGACATGATCACTCCCAGGTCTTTGACATTAGTTTTTTGCTCTATTGCGTGATTGGAATTTGTTTTATACTAAGATGAGATTTTAATTTCCTCACGTTTTCCATATCTGAGTAATTGAAATTTCTCATCATTGAACTTCATATTGTTTTCTGCAGCCCATTTAAAGATTTGGTTGATGTCTGCTTGGAGTCTTGAAGTGTCTTCAACGCTGGACACTGTCATGCAGATTCGGGTGTCATCTGCAAAGGAAGATACGGCACTGTGGCTGATATAACTGTCTATGTCCGATATAAGGATGAGGAACAGGATGGGTGCGAGTACTGTGCCTTGTGGAACAGGGCTTTTCACCGTAGCCACCTCAGACTTTACTCTGTTGACTACTTTACTTTGTGTTCTACTTGTTAAGATATTATAGATCCATCTACCAACTTTTCCTGTTATTCCTTTATCACGCATTTTGTGTGCTATCACACCATGGTCACACTTATCAAAGGCTTTTGCAAAGTCTGTGTATATAACATCTGCATCCTGTTTGTCCTTTAGAGCATCCAGGACCTTGTCATAGTGGTCCAGTAGTTGGGACAGACAGGAGCGACCTGCTCTAAACCCATGCTGCCCTGGGTTGTGTAATTGATGGTTATCTAGATGAGTGGCGATCTTGCTTCTTAGAACCCTTTCAAAGATTTTTATGATATGAGACGTTAGCGCTATTGGTCTGTAGTTCTTTGCCATTGCTTTACTGCCGCCTTTGTGGAGTGGGGCTATGTCTGTTGTTTTTAGTAACTGCGGGACGATCCCAGTGTCCATGCTCCCTCTCCATAGGATGTTAAAAGCACGTGATAGGGGCTTCTTGCAGTTCTTGATGAACACTGAGTTCCATGAGTCGGGGCCTGGAGCGGAGTGCATGGGCATGTCATTTATCGCCTTTTCAGTCATGTGGCGTCAGGGTAATGTCAGATATTCTTGCGTCTACCAGGTTCTGTGGCACTTTCATAAAAAATTCATTTAGGTCTTCAACTTTTAGTCTGGTTAGCGGCTCACTAAAAACTGAGTCATACTGGGACTTTAGTAACTCACTCATTTCCTTGCTGTCATCTGTGTAAGACCCATCTCGTTTTAGTAGGGGCCCAATACTGGATGTTGTTCTCGACTTTGTTTTGGCATAAGAAAAGAAATACTTTGGGTTTCTTTCAATTTCATTTATGGCTTTTAGTTCTTCCCGCGTTTCTTGAGTCCTGTAAGATTCCTTTAGTTTTAATTCGATGTTTGCTATTTCTATGACCAGTGCCTCCCTACGTATTTCAGATATATTGGCCTCTTGCAGCCGCTCTGTTATTCTTTGCCTTCGCCTGTATAGGGAGCGCCTCTCTCTTTCTCGTTTACATCTTCTCCTCCTTTTCTTTAAGGGAATTTGCCTTGAGCAAACCTCAAGTGCCACAGAGTTAATTTGTTCTAGACATAGGTTAGGATCCGTGATGCTTAGGCTATCTTCCCAGTTTATATCATTTAGGATTTGGTTTACTTGGTCCCACCTTATGTTTTTGTTATTGAAGTTGAAATTGGAGAAGGCTCCCTCGGCACTGATCACATTTTGTCGATCTGGGACCCCCCTCATGCATGTCTGGACCTCTATTATGTTGTGATCTGAGGAAAGTTTGGAGGGCTTCTGTGCAGGGGTTTGAATGGGCTTGCCTGGGCATATTAACCCCAATTAGGATATTTATTTCAGTAACACGATCTCTGATGCTTGGAATATCAAGTTCTTTCTGCATATTTAAAATTTTGGCAGTACGAGGGCATCCTAAAATGATCCTCATTGCTTCGTTCTGCAGTTTTTCCAGCCCTCCAAGCTTCCAGTCAGACACAAGAGCAAGTAGTGGCGCAGCATAATCAACCTGGAGTCTACCTGGAGAGAATTCCAGGGGTCAACGCCCCCGCGGCCCGGTCCGTGACCAGGCCTCTTGTTGGACCAGAGCCTGATCAACCAGGCTGTTACTGCTGGCCGCACGCAGTCCAACGTACGAACCACAGCCCGGCTGATCAGGTACCGACTTGAGGTGCCTGTCCAGTGCCTGCTTGAAGATAGCCAGGGGCTTGTTGGTAATCCCCCTGATGTATGCTGGGAGGCAGTTGAACAATCTTGGGCCCCTCACACTTATTGTGTTGTCCCTCAACGTGCTAGTGGCACCCCTGCTCTTCATTGGGGGAATGTTACATCGCCTGCCGAGTCTTTTGCTTTCGTAGGGAGTAATTTTTGTGTGCAAGTTTGGTACTAAGCCCTCGAGAATTTTCCATGTGTATATAATAATGTATCTCTCCGCCTGCGTTCTAGAGAGTACAGGTTTAGGAACTTCAAGCGTTCCCAGTAGTTGAGGTGGTTTATCGCACTTATGCGTGCCGTGAAGGTTCTCTGCACATTTTCAAGGTCAGCAATTTCACCCGCCTTGAAAGGTGCAGTTAGTGTGCAGCAATATTCCAGCCTAGATAGAACAAGCGATCTGTAAAGTGTCAACATGGGCTTGGCATCCCTGGTTTTGAAGGTTCTCATTATCCATCCTGTCATTTTTCGAGCAGATGCAATTGCTACATTGTTATGGTCCTTGAAGGTGAGATCCTCTGACATGAACACTCCCAGGTCTTTGACATTAGTTTTTCGCTCTATTGTGTGGTTGGAATTAGTTTTGTACTCCGATGAGATTTTAATTTCTTCACGTTTTCCGTATCTGAGTAAATGAAATTTCTCATCATTGAACTTCA
>WNWK01050505.1:0-12807 GCA_009830355.1 Cherax destructor | reverse complement strand
CAATGTTAGACCATGATCCAGACCAGATACAGTATTAGACCAGATCCAGACCAGATGCAGTATTGGACCACGACCCAGACCAGATGCGGTATTAGACCACGATCCAGACCAGATACAATATTAGACCAGATTCAAACCAGATACAATACTGGTACCACTCAGGTACCAATATTGTATCGAAATCTCTTTAATATAAGGATTCTTCACATATTTCGTAAAGGTAACAGTTGGCGACCGTGACCAGCTCTCACTATGCTCATGAACAATGGCTGAAATATGTAAGTCATTTCTATTTCCCAAATTGTTGGGAATGTTGGAGTAATTTGAGTGCTGTTGAAGAATTTTGGTGCAGATACTTTGCATATTCAAACTGTGAGTACGTGTTTTATAAATTAATCCTGTCAATATACTTTTTTCTGTTATAAAATGACGATATTCGGGGTCTGTTTCTCCATGGGAAAGTTGAAAAATTTAGCACGCGTGTCGAAAGAGGAGACTAAGATGCCGGAAGCGGGCTAGTAACACCTTTCTCCTCTAAAAATTCCAAAATTAAAAAGGAAAAACTTTCTTTTTTCATTTTGGGTCACCCTGCCTTGGTGGGATAGGGTTTTTCGCTCACCATGAGGGGGCCAAAGCAGCATGGGTTCGAGTCCTTGGCTGTCGCAGTGTTTTATTGATCAATACCACTCATTCGTGGTTACAATATAAAATACTGCTTTTTGGGGCTAGTACATCAAACAGGGATAGAATGAAATTAGCTCAGAGGCGTCCACACCCATGTCCTCGGATGACGGTAAACACCAAACTTGGCTGGGTGTGTCATTCTGTAGGATCGTGGTCCTTTGGGTTGGAGCGTCATCTGTTTTCGCTCACCATGAGGCGGGGGAAACAGCTAGTCGCAGTGTTGTTATTGAATATATATATATATATATATATATATATATATATATATATATATATATATATATATATATATATATATATAACATGTAAAACAAATTTAGAGAGTATAACGTTTACATAGTGACAAAATATACAGGAAGTCAGGGTAAGACAAAACAAAGTCACAGATGTCAGGTTCCTTTCCTCCAAGGTTTTTGGTGAGTACCAAGCTGGCTTAATGCCTAATAGGCTCTTGATGAAATAAATGAATTTATCCGCCCTTCCTTGGATCGAATTTGATTGCCCCCGTTCCCCAGGTGCTGTACGACTCCAATGGGTTTTATTCTTCACATGATTAGTTTAAAACAGCAGCAGCGGCAGCAGTAGGAAGTTGCCCGCAGCGTATATTTACAAGAAAACCTCTGCAGGTGTCACTGCCGTGCTGCGGGTACTGGGAAGACCTTCATACCTGCCAGTCATACCCCCTCCCTACCATCCCCACTACACACAATCACCATCACCCTCCTCCTCCTCCTCTTCTTCTTCCTCTTTCTTCACCTCGTCTTTTCCTTCCACTACTGAATACGTTATTACCCATCACCACCACCATCACCACCACCACCACCACCACCACCACCCCCCCCCACCACCACCACCACCACCATCACCACCACCATCACCACCACCACCATCAATACCCAATACTACTACTTCAAACACCATTTCAACCTCCTCTTCCTACTCCTTTTCATCTCTTTGTCATCTCCACTATCTTCTACAGCTACCATCTAATGCTACTACTAACTACTATTCTTCCTTCTCATTTTCTTCCTCCATTAACTATCCTCTTTCTTCCTCTCCTTATCCATCTACACTGTTTCTTTCCTACACTATCTCCAGTTTTCAACCTCCATGACTGCACTTTCTTTTTCCTCCTGCTTCGCCTCCTGCTTTCCACTCCAGCGCTAGAGCCTCCTGAAGGGGAACCTATTATCCTAACCTTCTCTTCCTATTCATCCTCCTTTATTTCTTGTTCTTCCTCCTCTTCTTCCTTTACCTTCACCTCATCTTAACCCTGTCACCTTGAATGACCTGTTACATTCTCATCACTGAGTCCCTTCTCCTTGGAACATCTTCCTGATGTAGAAACACCCTCCTTCCAGATCACCACCACCACCAACACCACCACTACCACCATCACCGCCACAGCCGCCGCCGCCACCATCAGCACCACCACCACTGATGCTCTTGACGCACGCAGGAAAACTTAAGGCACAAAATTAAAAAAAAAACTTTAAAACGATGGAATCCTTGCAATAACGAAAGAATGCTTCTTCTGGTCAGCTTCAAACTTTTAGCCCCTACTTCTTTTCCAGAGAGCTAAATGGAACTCATTATCAAATAAACTGTGATAATGAGTCCCACTTAGCAAGTGTATTCTATAAGAAGGATGACACCCTATAAGTTTATACTGTTCAGAGGCACATTTCAAATTTTATATACAACATTACCAAAATTTTGAATCTTTGGATTCAGAGAAACTGGCAGACAAGGCCTTTTCTAATAGGCTACAAATTTTGTGTGGATGGAATTTATAAAGTTTGGTTTTCACTTTGATCTATATAAATTTTATATTGCCAATTTTATTAAATTGGTTTTCTTGTAATAACTAGAGCATGCCTATTATGGTCGGCTTCAAGCTCTCAAGCTCTTCAAGCTCTCAAGCGTTTATGTATATATTTTTTTCCAAATTTAGCATTATATGTGCCAATCTGCCAATATTATGTACTTTTTTCTAACAGTTTGGACTTTCTTAAAAAACATAAAATCTTATTTTGTTTTTCAGATGAATGTAGATAGTTTTAAATAAAATGCACATGGATAGAACTGAAATATATTGAAAAGTCATGTTTTTATATTATTATTATTATTATTATTATAATCAAATAGAAGCGCTAAACCAAGGGTTATACAGCGCTGCAGGTTTGTAGGATGCAGGAGAGTGGTTAAGAGGGAGATGGACGATTAGTAGGGTATGGAGTGCAAGATGACGGTGGGTAGTGCAGGAGGAGGGTGCAAGAGATCGAGGTAGAAGGGACTGAGGGGAGTGCTAGAGGTATAATCTTCAGAGTTTGTGTAGTAAGTCAGTTTCTGTCAAAAAGTCAATGAGAGAGTCAGGATTAAAGGAGGGTCCATCTGCAAGAAGGGAAGGTAAAGAAAGGGCCGCAGAGCGAAGACGTCGTTGGAGGTAAATTCTGCGTGCTCGTTGATAGAGTGGGCAGTCCAACAGGATATGTCGAACAGACACTGGAACCTGACAATGCTCAGAGAGGGGCAGGGAGCCTCTCCATGAGATACCCGTGAGTAAGACAAGTGTGGCGATGCGAAGACGGGAGGAGTAGTCTCCCAACCTCGACATTGTGACGAAGAAACCCAGAAACCTATAACCGGTTTAATAGAATGAAGTTTGTTATTCAGCAGGTCAGACCAGCGTTGTTGCCAAAGGGTGCGAAGGTGGGTAGCAATGACCGCAAAATAGTCCGTGAAAGGAACACCTCTATATGAAACTGGAAGGTCATGTACTGCTGACCGCGCAGCAGTGTCTGCCTGTTCATTGCCCTGTACGTCAACATTACCAGGGACCCAACAAAAAACAATATTTTTATGCTTGCTAAAGATACGGCGTAACCAAAGGTGGATACGAAGAACTAGGGGGTGAGGGTATCAATTTTACGGATAGCCTGTAAAGCACTAAGGAAGTCTGAAACGACCACAAATGGTGACTCGGCATAGATGCAATCGGATAAGTGCCACAAGAATGGCATACAATTCAGCCGTAAATATGCTAGCCGAGGGTAATAGATGCCCTCGTACAACGCTGTCCGCTGTCCGTAAACACTGCTGCGAATCCGACGCCGTCAGATGACTTTTAACCATCGGTGTATACTGCGATGGCATGGGAATGAGAACGGAAGTGGTCTAGAAAGAAAGAGCGAGAAGCCGCCGTAGGTAGTTGGGCTTTCGCGCAAGGTAGAGGAATAGAACAGACACGGACAGCAGGAACTTCCCAATGGGGTAGGGGAAAGGGAGATGTCACATGAACATATAGAGGTGGAGCTGAAGGAAGACAGGAGTGAATGTAGACGAAGAGAAAAGGGACGAAGTAAGCAGGGGCGACGAACAAATAAAGAGCGCCTACTAACATCTGTAACAATCTTATACATGGAAGGATTGCGGAGGTCATGAGAGCGAACAAAATAGCGAATGCAATGTGCATCACGACGATCGGATAAGGATGGAATGTTCGCTTCTACATAGAGGCTCTCAACCGGGAAAGAACGAAATGCACCAAGGCATAAGCGTAATCCCTGGTGATGGATGGGATTAAGGATGGAAAGAGTGGCAGGAGGCCGCAGAATATATCTGGTCACCATAATCGAGTTTCGACAAAATTAGGCTGAATGTAGGCGAAGGAGGGTTCTACGATCAGCCCCCATGAAAGATGTGCGAGGGTTTTAAGAAGGTTCAGCCTGGTGTGACAAGTTGCCTTCAGAGAGGTAATGTGAGGTTTCCAGGACAATCGACGGTCAAACAGGAGGCCGAGAAACCTGACTGTATCACGTTCTGGGATACGTGAGCCGTATAGGATGGTCAGAGACCACTGAACGTCTAGTAAACGTAATTTGATGAGTTTTGCTACTAGAAAATTTAAACTCGTGAGTGGTGGCCCACATGTTTTTATAGCGTTTTATATTTTCGAGAGTTTATTGAACTAAATACTGCACGACCTGATGCCAGAGTCGTCCCATTAAAAGCCACAATGTTCTCATCTTCCACTAACTACCTCCAAGGCCTTCGTTTATAATATGAGAATGCTTTATCCAAAACATCTTCAAATTTTCAACCATAGTCAATTATCACTAGGTGGAGTTTCGTGGGGCAATTGACAAGTGTATACGCCCCTCTTCTCAATTTTATATAGATCATTCCCATAATTGATTTGCATGTGAGAAAAATTATCGAAAAAGCCCAAAAGGTGAAAGGATAAATAACTAGCACAAATGTGTGAATAAATTCTTTTTCGAATATTTAAAGTATATGTGACCCTTTCTTTTAGGAGATGCAGTCCAGGACTACAGCCTCAGTCCAGGACTACAGCCTCCGTCCAGGACTACAGCCTCAGTCCAGGACTACAACTTCAGTCCAGGACTACAACCTCAGTCCAGGACTACAGCCTCAGTCCAGGACTACAGCCTCAGTCCAGGACTACAGCCTCAGTCCAGGACTACAGCCTCAGTCCAGGACTACAGCTTCAGTCCAGGAATACAGCCTCAGTCCAGGACTACAGCCTCAGTCCAGGACTACAGCCTCAGTCCAGGACTACAGCCTCAGTCCAGGACTACAACCTCAGTCCAGGACTACAGCCTCAGTCCAGGACTACAGCCTCAGTCCAGGACTACAGCCTCAGTCCAGGACTACAGCTTCAGTCCAGGACTACAGCCTCAGTCCAGGACTACAGCCTCAGTTCAGGACTACAGCTTCAGTCCAGGACTACAGCTTCAGTCCAGGACTACAGCCTCAGTCCAGGACTACAGCTTCAGTCCAGGAATACAGCCTCAGTCTAGGACTACAGCCTCAGTCCAGGACTACAGCCTCAGTCCAGGACTACAGCCTCAGTCCAGGAATACAGCCTCAGTTCAGGACTACAGTCTCAGTCCAGGAATACAGCCTCAGTCCAGGAATACAGCTTCAGTCCAGGAATACAGCCTCAGTCCAGGAATACAGCCTCAGTCCAGGACTACAGCCTCAGTCCAGGACTACAGCCTCAGTCCAGGAATACAGCTACAGTCCAGGAATACAGCCTCAGTCCAGGAATACAGCCTCAGTCCAGGACTACAACCTCAGTCCAGGAATACAGCTTCAGTCCAGGAATACAGCTTCAGTCCAGGAATACAGCTTCAGTCCAGGAATACAGCTTCAGTCCAGGAATACAGCCTCAGTCCAGGAATACAGCCTCAGTCCAGGACTACAGCTTCAGTCCAGGAATACAGCCTCAGTCCAGGACTACAACCTCAGTCCAGGACTACAGCCTCAGTCCAGGACTACAGCCTCAGTCCAGGACTACAACCTCAGTCCAGGACTACAGCCTCAGTCCAGGAATACAGCCTCAGTCCAGGACTACAGCCTCAGTCCAGGACTACAGCTTCAGTCCAGGACTACAGCCTCAGTCCAGGACTACAGCCTCAGTCCAGGACTACAACCTCAGTCCAGGACTACAGCCTCAGTCCAGGAATACAGCCTCAGTCCAGGACTACAGCCTCAGTCCAGGAATACAGCCTCAGTCCAGGACTACAGCCTCAGTCCAGGACTACAGCCTCAGTCCAGGACTACAGCCTCAGTCTTTTCTTCCTAATTAATAGTAATTTAAACTAGGTCATCAAAACTCATTTTTTTTCATTATGTGAATCATTAGGGCCGAGATTAGTTGCAAATTTCTGAACATTTTCTAATTTATATACTTAATCAGGGTTGGTCTTCAGGTAGGTGCTGTATGCTGTGATTAATGTGACTTATATTTTATATAGTGTCTCGAATGCTTCTTGAAGTTCCTGTAAGTGTGGGCAGTTGTATAAGCCAGGCTCATTACTGTAGCAAAATGCACCATTACTGAAAATATTAAATAATAATAATTTTATTAATATTACCATTATAATACATGCATATTTTCTTCATTATTGACGCATATTATCACAGTAATGTGTACCTACCACTGAGTAATGATCGTTAAGCTTTTAGAGATAATATTAATATTTAGTTAACCTCTGTAAGGAGGCCAGATGCGATGAAGGACACCTCACCCATGGTGAGAAAACTACGGAAAAAATCATCTGGGGAGCAGGAGGAGGAATGAGAAATAGAGAGAGGAAAGAGGAAAGGGAAGAAAGAGATGGTGAGGGACAGAAAAAAAGGGAAAAAAGATGACAATGTATTCAAAATTGTATTAAAATTATTAAACAGTAGTTTGGTGATGTTTTCCTAGTCCAATATTTGGTTCTTTCCTTTCACTCGTAATTTAACTTTTTACTGATGACATATTTGGTTCTAGCTTTCATTTATCACCCATATTCGATTTGTTCTTTTTTCCATCATTGCCATTTGCTCTTTTTTTCTGTAATTTTCTGCTTATATGTTCCTCACTGTCACTACTGATATCATCTGCAACTCATGTTCGGTTCCTTTTCTCACATTCAGGGGTAATTTTCTTTATCACTTACATTGGGCACTTTCCTTTCTTGTCCTCTACATTAGGTCATTTACATTCCTTTTAATCACTTCCTTATACTATCAAAATATCTTGTAAAACTTGTGTACTGTTTAGCATAATAAAGTTTATCACTTACAGGAGTGTTTTTCCATTACTTATATTTACTTTTTTTTATTTGACACTTATAATGGGTCCCTTTCTTTCGTTTATCACTTACATTTGGCTTCTTTCTTCACTGATGTTAAGCCATTTTCTTTCTTTTCTCACTAACATTGGGGTTTTTTCTTTTATATATAGCTTATTGTGGCTCTTTATTTTTATTACCAATATTTGGCCCTTTTATTTCATCAGTGACTTATATCTTCTTTAGTCTCTGTCACTTTGGGATCCTTTGCATTTCTGGGTTTGTTGATGTTCTAGATGTTTCTAACTTCTTTATCAAGCTAATTGCAAATAAAGAAATAAATTCCAGTCATGTTTGCTGGCCTTCCAAATCAGTGTGGAGAATCTTGCGGTTTCGTTATATGCTCAAAGTTTTTAAATATGTGAAGAAAATACACATATCGACTGTAAATTCGAGACTTACATAGGCGAAACGTTGTCTCAATTGGAACTTGTTCTGCAACGTGTCTTTACTTCAGCATTATCATAGTACGTCTTTTTAGATGTAACCTTTAAAGTTTTTTTTAGTCCTAATTAATAACAATTCTCAGTAACACCTTCACGTTATTTAACAAGTTAACATCTTTGAGACAAAATTCCTGGTCAAACTATATCATGTTTAGCACTCGTTCAATGAACTTTCATACCAGATTCAGTGTAACGGTTGAATGAAAGTGATACCAATTAGAGATAGATTTAATGGGGGCAAATTTCATACATGGATTCTGTTGGTTCGGGAACCCAAAGTGAAAATAAAACCCAAGTTGATCTAAGGTAGGGGGGCCCAGGAGATGAAGGTTAACGGTTATAGGCGCAAATTGGTGAGCAAACCACACACAGCCAGGGCTGTGACTCGAATGCAACCACAACTAGGTGATTACACACAAAGTTCGACATGAAGAAAGTAACAGACAATTAAGATTCGTACAAGTATGAAGGTGTAAAACTCACTTGCAAACGACAAGTTGATAAATGAAAAACATGCGCAACCTTTGAGAAACATTATTTCAGTAAATTCCTAATGAAATGATAACGAAAAATTCTAAAATCCGTATAGACCTAAGTTCGCGTATCTGGGCATATATAACTGTATTCTCTAGTCTTAACAGTACACATAAAACACCAATAATATACAGACATATTAAAAAATAAGCATTTCATAAATTTTCATTTAGAGGAAATGTTTTTTTATTTGTAGGGTTAAAATCTTTACATTTCTCAGGTGATCTCTGATCCTTAGCAGTTGAATACTTTCCAATAAAAAATAATTTCATAAAATTAAAATCTTAAATCTTTCAGTTCTTACCATAAATTATATCTGTAAGATAATTATACACTATGACTCAGTGGAACGAAAATAAGATTAAAAAAAAAAACTATCAGGGTTGAACCGAGTTTGCCCATTAGACGTAATCCATAAAAGTTTTAAGAAAGAGGAGTGACCTAGTAATGAATAGCGAAGAGGCCAGATCAGGACCTATGACTCCCCTGCAATCACAAATAGGTGGAGTGCCAAAAAACCAACACACCTTCCCCTCCACACTCTCTCGTACTCTCTTCCTCTCACTCTCATGCACACCCCCACGCTCTTTCACGCTCGCACACTCACCTCCCTCACCTCTCTCTCTTTCTCTCTCCACTTTCCCTTCTTCATCCTCCTCCCCCTCTCTTCCCCTCCTCCCTCCCCATTGCTGTTCCGGACCTTTCCCCCATCCCCTTGTACCCCTAACCCCCCCCCCTCCTCTCTCTCCCCTCCCCCCTGCTCTCTATCCCCATCTCTCTCTCACTCCCTCCCTCCCCTCTCCTCCCATTCTATAAAGTTCTCTCCCCCTCTCTCTCTCTCTCTCTCTCTCTCTCTCTCTCACACACACATACACCACTATCGAAAATTATAAGCTATGCTCTGTGGTAAAATGGGCTCCCAAGAAGAGGGATGACAACAAGGGCTGATGGATGAACCTGGGAGGGTAGCATGGGGGACAAAGCTCACTAAAAGGGAGGAAGAGTGGGAAAGGAAGCTAAACACGAAAATGGAGAAGATAGCTGCAGAGAGTAGGAAGGGATAAACCAAAACAGCAGAACTAAAATCAGTGCTTAAAAAAGGGAAATAAAACCTGGGAACAGTTAAAGAAAAATGACATTTAGACTTCATCAGGAATTTAGCACAGTCCAAAAAAGGGGACTGGGGGAGAAGACCTTTGCAAAGGGTATCAGCCCCGGGGGCGGGAAAAAGGGGGAACAACAACAAATGAGAGGCTGAAGACAATGCAGTGACATCTAAATGGGGCCCCCAAAAATAAACTGCAGGGCCCAAACAAAACGAAAGGACAGACCACGGGCATGGGCTTACCCAAAAGGGCCCTCAAGGAAGGGAAATAAAGCATCTCTGAGGATGAAGGGAGACAGTGGGAGGACAAAGGAGAGGTCAATCTTTGTCTATGGGCCCAGGAAGTCAAAAAGGGTACACATAAAAAAAGAAAACGGGGGGAAAAAAAACATTGGGGGTATCATTGGCAGCAATACGGAAGGTGACACCCCCAAAAGGGGGAAAAATTTTCCCCGGAAAATTTTTGGGTGGTATAAAAAAAAGGAAAAACCCCGGCCCTCAAAAAAATTTTTTCAAGGCAGAATCCCAAACAAAACCCCGGGGAAAGCCAACTGAGAGAAATCGGGAAGGGGAAATTTATCTCGAGGGGGAAAAAAGAACAAAGGAAAGGATGTCACTAAAAGAGAGGATAAAAAAAGACAAAAAGGGGGAACAGGGGAAGTGACAAAAAGAGCAAAAAAACCCCAGCCCCAGGAAAAAAGGGAAACCCCCCCCCAAAACTCCCCCAAAAAGGATCCAACCCCAAGACAACTGAAAAATTTTCCCAATCCATCCACCCCCCCTTCCCCTGTCCCCCCCCCCATCCCCAAACCCCCCCCCTTTCAGCAACCCCCCCCAAAAACCCGTCCCCCCCCCCCCCCCAAAAAACCCCCCCTTGGGGGCCCCCCTCCCCCCACCACCCCCATCAAAAACCCCCCCCCCCCCGGGGGAAACCCCCGGGGAACCCCAACAGGGCTCCCCTCCTTAAAAATTTTCCCCCAAAACCCCACAGTTTTAAAGGAAGTTAAAGGGGGTTTGGTACACGAACTTGGATGGAATAACGAAAAAGGGGAAAAAAACCCCAAAAAAATCAATGAAAGCCCCCAAAACCCCCAAAAAGCCACAAAAAAGAAACTCACGGGAAAAACAGAAAAATTTTTTCCCCCACGGGGATATCTGCCCCGGGGAAACCCCCAGAAGGGAGGGGGGGGGAGGGGGCACTGTAAAAAAGGAGCCAATGGGGGGTTGGGGGAAATGGAAGGCATGGACGGGTTGGGGAAACCCAAAAGTAGGACAATTCATCGGGGGAACATAAGAAAAGCCATTGCAGTGATGTATAACCCCCCACAGAACTGCAGGCCAAAAAATATGAAGAGAACAACAGAGCAATGGTGGACACAAGATGATGGACGTGGTACTGGGGGAAAAAACCCCTGCACCAACATGTCAGGGACACTCCCAAAAAGGAAAAATGAAAAACCCCAAAAGGGGGGGGCCGTGTTCACCCCGGGGGAGCCCCCGGGGGTTGAGGACATCCCCTTTTTGGGGGGCCCCCGGGGGGAAAAGTGACCATATGGTTTTGGGGCCCCTTTTTTTTACAATAAAACAAGTGGGGAGGGCAACAGGAGTTGAAAAGGGGAAAAAAAAAACTTAAAAAAAGGGGCTACTGGGGGGAGGAACCCCCAGGGGTTCCCGGGGGCGAACATGGGGGGAAAACATTTAAAAGAAATGATGGAATACTAACAACAAAAACGGGGAAAAAGAGGGAAAGGGTTTTTTCCCAAAAAAGGGGGCAAAAAAAAATGGGAAAAAACCCCCAAGAAATGGGTTTAAACCCCGGGGGGGGCAAAAAATAGGGGGTTTCCAGGGCATGGATGGACAGAAGGCAAAAAGGGGGCCCCGGAAAATAGGAAATTTTCGAAAAAGGGAAAAGTATGCACAGAAAAAGGGGGGGGGCCCGCGACAGTACCCCAAAAAACATAACATCAAATCCGTTTTGGGGGCCCAAAATTTTTAACGGGGGGGAATAAACAATCAAAAACCAGGTGATCAGGTTGAGGGGAAAAGGGGGGGAAAAAACCGGGAAAAGATCCCAAAAGGAAAATTTTTGGGGCTCAAAAAGGTTTTTGGGGGTATTTACGGGGGGCAGGAAGGACTCTGGGAAAACAATACAATGGGGCACCAACAAAAATACCAAGTGTTGGAAAGGGATATACCCTGAGGGGGGAGGGGAAGAAGTTTCCCAAAAGGGGGGTTGATTTAAAAAAAAGATTGGGCCGGACATCTCCCCCTGGGCCCCAGAGAGGGACAGAAACTGTGTGTACAAAAAATTTTTTTTCCCCATCCCCAAACTGGGAGCCCCCGGGGGGATGGAAAAGGCCCAAAATTGGTTCCCCCTTTTTTTAAAAAAAAAAGGGGGGAAAAGAGGCACTAAATTGGGCCAGTGTCACCTTTTATGGGGTTTTAAATCATGGGGGGTCATCAAAGGGGGAAAAAATGGAACCCATAAAAGACAACCAGCACGGGTTTGGAAGGCCCCGGTTTTTCCCCCAAAACCCCCTTTTGGGGTTCCAACCCCAAAAAAAAAAAAACACGAGAGAGAGGGGGGGGTTTTCATTTTTTTGGGCTGCAGGAAGGCCCGGCCGGTTCCCCATGAGATTAGTGAGAAGTTGGGGATCAGGCGGTGTTTTAAAAGAAGGGGGGTTTTTAAAAAATCCGGGGGAAAAACCCGACAGGAGGCAACCGGGTCATGGTACGGTGAGGTATCAGAGGGGGCCCGTGACGGCGGGGGGGTCCCCGGGGCCAGTGCTAGTCTTGGAATAAAAAAATGACATGACGGGGGGGGGGTGACCCCCGAAGGGGTTCTTGTTCGGGGAAAAAGGGAAAATTTAAAAAGGGGAAAAATTAAATCAGATGAGGATCAAAGGACTTCAAAGAGATTTGGACGTGGGCACCTGGGCCCCCCCAAATTTTTTTTCCCAAAATTTTAAACCCCCAAAAACAAAATCCGGGAAAATCGGGGAAAAAGGGAAAAAAACCCCAGAAAAAGTATAGGCTAGGTGGACAAAGACTGCAAACCTCCCAAAGGGGAAAAATCATGGGGTTTTTTATAACATCAATCCCCGTCTTTTTGGGAAAAAACCCCTCACCCAAAAACCCGGCCCGCCCTTGGGGGGCAAAAACCCCCGTTAGTGTTCCCATACCCTTTTAAAAAGGGAAAGTTCAAGAACGTACTTGTACGTGGCCCATACTAAAAATATGCAACACCAGTTTTGGGAAAAACCCCCTGGCCGAAAAGTAAAAATTAAAAAAAAAAAGGGTTTTACAAAAGGGTTTTCCGGGGCTAAGGGGAATGTCCTACGAAGAAAAGGGTTGGGGAAAAAATGCCCAAAAAAACTGGAGGGCGGGGGGG
>WNWK01050504.1:0-12807 GCA_009830355.1 Cherax destructor | reverse complement strand
TCCCCCAAAAGATACCAAAGCCACCGGGGAGCCGGGGGGGGCATCCCGGCCCAGATTCCGGCAAACCACCACCCCAAAAACCCTCAACGGAAAGGGTGGGCCACCCCCCCTTTTCCCCCCAAAAATAGAATGCCTGTGGGGGGAAAATCCGGGAAAAAATGGGAAGAAAAAGGGGGGATGAGGAGGAAAAGGGAAAAAGGGAGGATGGGGAAAAGGGGGAAAGGGGAGGGGTTTGGGGGGAATTAGGTTCGGTCTGGGGAAAAATACCAAGGGGCCCAACCTCAGACCGATAGCCTTTTTACTGCAAGGACCCCCCAAAGGGGGGGTGGTCCATTATATCTCAAAGAATGGAAAGTGGTGATCATCAGTTTTTGGTATGGCAGGGCTGCTATACCCTCCTGAGGGAATATCATTGAGTTACACCCAGAAAATTGGTGAGAGGTAAAAACATCTTTTAAGTCTTTGCTTTATTGTACAAGTAGTAATGCACATAGAAGTAGCAAGCAGCCACACACATCCATCTCAGACAAGTATCATGTTTAAATTAATTAGGTCATAAATCAAGATAATGCCCTAAAGTGGGGCTTGGAGTTGCATCTGACAAGTACCTATGATCACAAGTTGGAACCACTTAGACAAGGGATTATGACATACCCAATTTTCATAATTTCTGCTTGACACCAACAGTTAACATACCACCCTTATACAAACAAGTATTACAAAGGTGCCAAATGCAACATTACTGTCAGCTCAACAATACTATGGCTGGGAGACTTTGCACTGCAGCAACAGTGCTAAGAGTTGATATGGAATGAGTATGGGCAGGAAGCTCAAAATTCGTAAAAAATGTAAAATTATACAATACAACTTAAAGACACAAAGTTGAGAAGATCAGATTAATATTTAATATAGGCATACAAAGTAATCAACTGACAATAATAAGTCGTTCTACAAATTCTGGATAAAATTACTTACTAAGGTAAAGTAAACAGAAGGTAACCTGCTGCATACACAGGCTACAATTAATAAGAATCCAGAGGTTGTGGAAGGACTAGACAAGGATATCTAAGAGTACTCATGAAGATGAGAGACAGATATAATAAATGGCCTTATTACTCAAGGATAAAGAACACAGCAGAGCATTTATTACACATAAAATCGTAAAAATTAATGAATGTCACAGAAAATACAAATAAACGCCCACAGTGATAAGGCACTACCTTTGAACCTTTGAAGAGTTTCGATTGTTTCTCTACTCTCTGAGCCCGGCCATGGGCCAGGCTCGTCTGGTGCTTGCCTGGTCAACCAGGCTGTTGCTGCTGGAGGCCCGCTGCCCCACATATCCGTTACAGCCTGGTTGATCTAGCACATGGTAAAGATACTTGTCCAGTTTCCTCTTGAAGGCTTCTACACTTGTTCCAACCGTGTTTCTGATATCTTCTGGTAAGATGTTGAATAGTCTGGGACCCCGGGTGTTGATGCAGTGCTCCCTTATTGTCCCCACCACACCCCTGCTCCTCACTGGGTTTATTTTACACTTCCTCCCATATCTCTCACTCCAGTATGTTGTTATGGCAGTGTGCAGATTTGGGACCAGGCCCTCGAGTACTTTCCAGGTATATATTATCATGTATCTCTCTCCTCCACTCCAATGAGTACATGTTCAAGACTTGAAGGCGTTCCCAATAATTTAGATGTTTCACTGGCTCAATGTGAGCCATAAACAATCACTGTATTTGTTCCAGCTCTGATATTTCTCCTGCTTTGAACGGGGCCGTCAGCACTGAGCAATAGTGTTTACTTCACTCCTTTATTTCTCCTCTTTCAATTTATTCTCTCTCCTTTATTTATTTCTCTTGGATCTAAGCAGCTATAGAAGCATCAAGATTTTGTCTGGTAATTCCTAAACTAATTTCTGTATTCATCCAAAATTTATACTGTTCCATTTTGACAAAGAAGCTTAAAATAGGTTGGGGAAAATTTTTAAAGATATTAAAGAAGTTTAGCTTCCTGATCGAATCAAACTGTAGATAGAATGTGGTCCCTTGACCATTCAAATTCCCACTACCATATTACTTCATTGAGCCCGTGTGTATTATATCAAGGGAACTGTCGTAGGACACTCATGATTTGTTAGTGGGAAGTTTGAATGGTCAAGGAACCCCATTCTACCTATACAGTGGACCCCCGGAAATCTGCCATAATTCGTTCCAGAATGTTGTTTGAGTGGCATTACCGAACAAATTTATTCCCATAAGGACAAATGTAAATTAGATTACGATGAGTGTCCTAAGACAGTTCCCTTGAACGATCAAACTGTAGGTAGAATGTGTCCTTGACCCTTCAAACTTCCACTAGACAATGTAAACTAATTACGATGAGTGTCCTAAACAGTTCCCTTGAATGATCAAACTGTAGGTAGAATGGGGTCCCTTGACCATTCAAACTTCCCACTAACAAACCATGATCAAACTACAGTGTGAAATGCAGCTACAACCCCAGCCCCACCCAGGGGTCGACAGAGCACCAGACATGCCATATTGTCTATTCCCTCAGGTAGAGACTTGGAGTGGATACAAGAAAACATGGGAATATAGAGATCAAATAAAAGGGAACATTACTAGAATATGGGAGAATAGAGGTAGCGTCTATTCTCTTGGGAGTATCTGCCACCACCTGCTCTTTTAATAGTGGAAGGGATAAAAGAAATGATAGTCATAGGAGAAGGGAGAAAAACAAGGAGTTTGGGTTAGAGCAGGAGAAAACCCAGTGAGAAATAACACAGGATAGTTAAAACAAGATAGGGGTCCTGATAAGTACTGGCTCTTAGGGTAGCATGGCCTGAAAACACGAGCAGTAGGCACCTTATCAGGGGCTTGACTCTCCACAGAAAAATGATAACATCAATAGGTTATTTAATTTTGTCTCTGACACATGGACCTTGTATACATGGCTCAAAGGGGGAAGTAAAACATACCGAGATATAACCACTTACAATTTAATAAACACATTACAAGTGTATCTGAGATTGTTTATACCAAAGAAGAAAAATTTATAGTAGCACATAATATTATAGCATGCCTGGCTACTGATGTTAAAACTACCTCCCACATAGTTCCCAAGGAACTCCATTGCTTTCCATACTGAAGTTTAAGTGCCTTGATCCATTCCTGCCTTAGGATGCTCCTGAGACCTTCAAATCCCAGATTACAAGCCTGGTCTGATCCTCCAGGACTATAGTGTTCAAGGTCTCTCTAGCACTATCCTCTCCTCAGTATCTCTGTTGGATCTCTCCTACTTTGGAGGCATATCTCTGGGGGTGCCTGGTTGCTAACCCCAAGCCTGCTCCTACTCTTGAGGCATCTCTTTGGGGGGTGCCTGGTTGTTGCTAAACCTTGTTAGCAGCAGTATAATCAATATGAGAAGTTGAAAAAGGCTTCTTAAGCTGACAAAGGTGTGAGAGTGGTCATGGGAACTCTCCTGGTTCCCTCCCTTGTTTTGAATAGCACTCCCTCTCATGTACACAAACTCTTTACAAATTTCGACACAAGAAGGTCAACTTGCCTCTATAAACCTTATTTCTACTCGCAATAATTATTACAATGAATAATAATACTAGAAAAACAATCAGACACAAAGAAAATTAATGTTATACACTATATTACAGATTAACAAAAATTCTAGAGAAAACATTGGAACATACAATAACGAGCAACAGAATGCGAAGATGGTCACAGTTCAAATACATTTCTTGAGTTAATTAACAGCATTTATTTCTTTCCCCTGAGCTACAGAACTATGCACATGGTAAATAGGTAAGGATATAGACAAGAAATATAAGTGAGGACAGTCATGAAATTTTCACAACTAATATTTATCACACCTTACATAAATAATGCTTGAGGGGCTGATTTGCTTCATTACAAGTGGACCCCCGGAAATCGGCAACCTCCAAACTCGAACAATTATGTAAGTGTATTTTTGTAAGTGCTTTTGTAAGTGTATTTTTGGGGGTCTGAAACGACTAATCTAATTTACATTTGTCCTTATGGGAATAAATTCGTTCGGTAATGCCACTCAAACAACATTCTGGAACGAATTATGGCCAATTTCCGGGGGTCCACTGTATAGGTATAATGGGGTCCCTTGACCATTCAAACTTCCCCCTAACAAATCATGAGTGTCCTATGACAGTTTCCTTGATATAATACACACGGGCTCAATGAAGTAATATGTTAACGGAAAATCTTGGGTTTCCAGAATCTTTTCCTCTAAATTACAGGAATCTCAAAAAGTGACAGTTATATCTAGTATAATTTAAGCAATGCATTTAACATAATGCATTAAGACAACCAACTACAATCACATATCCCACATCTCCCGCTGAGGCAGACCAAAAAAATAATAACACTTTGAAAAGTTTTTATTTTTACATACAGTAATTTATACAAGAGAAGAGGTTACTAACCCCTTGCTTCTGGCATTTTAGTTGCCTTTCATGACACACATGAGCTGTGACTCTGACCCCTGCAGCCACATTTAGATGAGTACACTGTAGGTAAACAGATGCCAATCTATCTTTCTCATGAATCCTGGCACAAAAGGTGCCTGTCTTCCAACTGCTGTTTTTTTTTTTTGTATAAAACTTCAAGCCTTCTCAACAATGTTATTTGTCATGAACTTTATTGTGTTGTCTAAGATCACTCTTATACGTGAAATATTCCAGACACTGTAAACACTGATATGGCTTCTCTCCTGTATGAACTCTCATGTGTGTCACAATACTGTCTTTTCTTGCAAAATACTTCTGACACTCTGAACACTGATATGGTTTCTCTCCAGTGTGAACTTTCATGTGTTTTACAAGACTACTTTTTGCTGTAAAATGCTTCGGCACTCTGAACACTGATATGGGTTTTCTCTGGTGTGAACTGATCTCATGTGTTTTACAAGATCATCTTTTCTCATGAAACATTTTAAACATTCTGCACACCTGAATGGTTTCTCTCCAGTATGAAGTCTTATATGAACTACAAGATTATATTTTTGTGTAAAATTTTTATGACAATATGAACACTGATATTGCTCCATTTTATGAATGGAATGAGTTTTCATATGTTTTAGAAGAGCATTTCTTTCTTTAAAACTTTTCAGGCATTCTGAACAGTTGAATGGTCTTTCTCCTGTATGAATTCTTTGATGGTTAACAAGATTAGTTTTCTGTGCAAAATATTTCTGACACTCTGAACACTGATATGGTGTCTCTCCTGTGTGGACTCTCATGTGCTGAACAAGAATACATTTATCTTTAAAATACTTCTGACACTCTGAACACTGATATGGTTTCTCTCCTGTGTGAATTCTCATATGCTGTACAAGATAATATTTACTTCTAAAACACTTCTGACATTCTGAACACTGATATGATTTCTCTTCTGTGTGAATTCTAATATGATCAACAACCTTATATTTATCACTGAAACATTTCTGACATTCTGAACATTTAAATGGTTTCTTTCCAGGACAAGTTTTCAACTTTGTTTCTAGGGAAAGTTTTGCTCCAAATTCAGTAAACCTGCTCATTTTCTTTGTAATATAAACTGCTATGTAATTATTATGAAGAAGTAGAGATAAAGTGGCCACTTATTACTGGGCCAGTAGATGGTCAATTTAAGAAATAGTAGCTAATGCGCAACACACATTCCCACTAATGCTACTTACAGTAGCCAAGATCACGGGTAGAGGGAGATACAAGGCAGGAGTCTGGGAAGATACAGGGAAGGAGTTTGAGAAGATACCAGGGAAGGAGTTTAGGAAGGTACTGGGGAGATGTCTAAGCAGGTACTAGGGAGAAGTCTAGGAAGGCACTGGGAGAAGTCTAGGAAGGCACTGGGAGAAGTCTAGGAAGGCACTGGGAGAAGTCTAGGAAGGTACTGGGAGAAGTCTAGGAAGGTACTGGGAGAAGTCTAGGAAGGTACTGGGAGAAGTCTAGGAAGGTACTGGGAGAAGTCTAGGAAGGTACTGGGAGAAGTCTAGGAAGGTACTGGGAGAAGTCTAGGAAGGTACTGGGAGAAGTCTAGGAAGGTACTGGGAGAAGTCTAGGAAGGTACTGGGAGAAGTCTAGGAAGGTACTAGTGAGAAATCTGGGAAGATACAGGAGAGGAGTCTGGAAAGATACAAGGTATTATCCAGGGAATTAGCAGCTAGGAAGCTACAGGGTAGTATCCAGGGAAGCTACAGGCTAGTAGCCAGGAAGTTACAGGTTAGGGTTGTAACTTGTTTCTTGAAACCCCTGTTGAATAAAAAAAAACATTTGAGTGGTATATTTCAAAGTTAACAAGCATATATCTTATAAACATTCAAAGTTCTTGATAAACATTCTCTATAAAACAAACTACTGTATGGTCTACTAAATAAATTTTTTGGAGAATTTCTTTACTAACTTGTAAAAAACATTGGCCATCTCCCATTGCGGTAGTGAGACCCAAAATAAGACACACATTCACTATCATTGATGTAGTGAGACCCAAAATAAGACACATTCACTATTATTGAGGTAGTGAGACCCAAAATAAGACACATTCACTATCATTCAATCAATAATTGTCTTGACAGAAGAAAGCAGACACAACAATTCGAATGATCCTCCAAACAACAACATCCCTCCACCTCCTTCCAAGTGCAGGAACTCTGCTGTGAATACCTTCATGTTACCTTGCTCACACTTTAACAGTACATCAAGAACAACCACTTGTATCTACTGTGAATATTTCATGTTACCTTGCTCACACTTTAACAGTACACCAAGAACCACTTGTATCTACTGTGAATACCTTCACGTTACCTTGCTCACACTTTAACAGTACAGTAATACCTACACCAACTGAAAACACTTCTGGAGCAGAGGCACGGACGTTGGCCTCCTCTCCAGAACAACAGATATTAGAGCCAGCAAACAAAGCTCCCCTAAATTCCATCAACATAATGACATTTATCTTTGCAAACATACAGGGTATAAAGCCATCAACAAACAACAAAATACCTTACATCAAGGGACTGTTCACGGAGTCAAATATAATGCTTGCGACTTTCACAGAGACTCACATAAAGGATCATTTTGACAACGAAATATGGATTCCAGGTTATAAGCTATTCAGATGCAACAGACTAAACAGGCAACAAGGGTGGGTTGACCTGTACAGAACAGAGTCACTTATTTGCTCAGAACTACAGTGGAACCCTGGATTTCATCTGGTGCAGATATTGTACAATTCGGATTAAGACTACTTTTTTGGGTGAAATTTTACCCCGGGTTCCATACCTCCACTCGGAAATCGTCCATATCAGATGTGTGGAAAATATTGGTATTTTCCGAAAGTTCTAATTGATAAACCTTCTAATATGATTATATATCTTTAATGTACTGCTGGTGGTTCCACGTTATGTGGACATGAGATTAGAACCATCCAACCATCGCGTGGGTACGCGGAGGGGATTTTGAGGGGTATGGACGAGGCTGGGCAGAGGGCGGCTGAGGGCTGGTCAGTCACGTGTGGAGAGGCCTAGAATCAAGATATCGGGCGGGATGGCTTCAGGGATTTGGCGATTGCGTCAGCCTGACCGGACTTAATTACTTCGCTTCGTAATATGGAGTGATATCAAAGTGTGCGATGCGTAATTCGTGGGACATTCAGTCCTGAAAGTCCGATATTCGGGCGACAACTTGGTGAAATAACGTGTGATCCCGGTTTAATGGGGTATCGAGATTTAGGCCTAATTCGGGTCCTAGTGATGCGGCGACACGACAAGATATGGTCGTATACCCTGATTCAGGGTGGTTTTCGTAATAGAAGAGACTGAAATATACTTAATGAATATTGTGAGACGTTGAATCTAGTGAAGCAGATTTGTATATAATTGGAAGTGAATGTACCGGGTGTCGGCTAGTGAAGGGCGCCAGGACACCATGTTGAATATGGAAGGGATGATCAACTTCATCCTTACTCATCGACTCTGGATTTCGGTATAGAGACGGTGAATGTGTATAAACTAGTGGGGCATTAAGCCATAGTGTACATAACGATTAAAGTTATACGTATAAACGGTAATAAAGGGAAATAGCGAGAGGATATGAATCGCTACTCCCGATCAACCACATGTTAAGTAACGCCTGGTCCCGTGGGCATAAAAGAGATCAAGGAAATTAATCTTCTTTGACTCGGCGGGACAACCCATATCGTCATCTTGATGGAAAAACTATATCTATCAAGCAAGATCACGAGATCTATCGAAGCACATCAACAAGAATGCGGCTTCCCACCGTAAGTACAGTCATCCCTCCGTTTTCGTGTATCTCTGTTTTTGTGTATTTCAGTTTTCGTGTATCTCTGTTTTTGTGTATTTCAGTTTTCGTGTAGTTTTTTCGTGGAAAATTGACCTCTGTTTTCGTGTGATTCCCTCCGTTTTCGTGCTCGGTCCGGAACCTGTCCACCAGTGCCCGCACAAAAGGCCGAGCCACCACCACGCACCCCCCCACACATTGTCACGCAGTCTAGCATTGTTTACGCTGAGTGAACATCACCCCAGGAGTTTATACAAAACATTTATTAACAATTCATTGTTTTTAGGCCTTGATTATTGTGTGTGAC
Organism: Cherax destructor; assembly: GCA_009830355.1. Classification (NCBI taxonomy): domain Eukaryota; kingdom Metazoa; phylum Arthropoda; class Malacostraca; order Decapoda; family Parastacidae; genus Cherax; species Cherax destructor. Next base: position 4,159 of record WNWK01050504.1, on the reverse strand, counting down.
TACTAAATAAGCTACCATGGGCCCAAAGAAAGCTCCTAGTGCCACTTCTTTGGTAAAGAAAGTGAGGAACACCATAGAACTGAATAAAGAAATAATAGAAAAATATGATAGTGGTGTATGTATTGCCGAGCTCGCCAGGATATACAAGAAAGCCCCAACAACCATCGGTTCCATTGTGAATAAGAGAAAAGCAATCACTGAAGCTAATGTTGCGAAAGGGGTGAATACAATAATGAAAGAGAATCATCAAACAATAGAAAATATGAGAAATTGTTGTTGCTGTGGATAAACCAAAAACTGCTAGTGGGTGATAGTGTTGTGCAATCCATCATACGTGAAAAAGCAAGGCAGTTGCATGCCGATCTTGTCAAGAAAATGCCTGGAACAAGTGATGTTGATGTTGATGAAGAATTTAAGGCCAGCAAAGGCTGGTTCGAAAAAATTAAGAGGCAAACTGGCATACACAGTGTTGTAAGGCATGGTGAGGGTGCCAGTTCAGATAAACAAGGGGCTGAAAAATTTGTGCACGACTTTAAAAAATATGTAGAGGCTGAAAATTTCAAACCCCAACAAGTGTTTAATTGTGACAAAACAGGCCTCTTTTGGAAGAAAAAGCCAAGGAGGACCTACATCACGCAGGAGGAAAAGGCAATGCGAGGACACAAGCCTATGAAAAGACAGGTAACTCTATGTTGTGTGGTAACGCTAGTGAGGATTTTAAAGTGAAGCCTTTACTGGTGTATCACTCTGAAAATCCCAGAGTGTTCAGGAACTACAGTGTTGACAAGAGTAAATTTGTGTGGTTTTGAAAGTCTAATGCTAAGGGATGGTCACTAGGAAATTTCCCCGGGAAAGGTTTAAACAATGTTTGGCCCCAGTGTGAAGAAATATCTATTGGAGAATAAATTGCCATTAATGCCTCCTGGTAATGGACAATGCTCCTGGTCATCCTCAAGACTTGGGCGACCAAAGTCCCAAGGACTTCAAATTTGTAACAGTAAGTTCTTGCCTCTAAACCACCCTCTCCTCCAGCCCATGGACCAGCAGGTCATTGCAAACTTCAAAAAAACTGTACACCAAAGCAATGTTTCAAAAGGGGTTTTGATGTGACCAATGACACTAAATTGACCCCTAAAAGAGTTCTGGAAGGATCACTTCGATATCTTCATTCATGAACCTTATAGATAAAGCTTTGCAGAGGTGACTTCCAGGACAATGAACTCTGCTTGGAAAGTTGTGGAGATTGTGTCCCAAGAGGGATTTTTTAAGGGTTGGGGCTGGCCCTGAGGGCCTGTGGAAGTTGTGGAAAGTATTGTGACATTGAATTGCATGGGGTTGGATGTATGGCGAAGATGTGGAAAAGTTGGTGGGGAACCACAAAGAAGATCTAACCACTGAAGAGCTGCAAGACTTGAGCTGCAACAACAAAAAGAAGGGAACTGGGGAAATTTTTAGTGGAGGAAGAGGGGAAATTAAGGTGCCTTCTTCAAAAGATTTAAAGGGGATTTGTGCAATGTGGGTAAGGGGGCAAAAATTTTTTGGAAGAACATCCCCCCTGACAAAAATGTTTTCAATCCCTTCTGGCCCACTTTACAAACAATTCCCTGTCCCCTTTTAGGGGCATTTTAAAAAAACCGCCAGACACAGAGCTCTCTGGGAGGGATATTTAGTGCCACAGGTGTGCAGTGACTCTTTTGCTGGTTCCAAAATGGGATAAAAAAAAACAAGGAAAATGACCCCCGATGAAGGGGCTTGGTACCAGAGTCCTTATGGGAGGGGTTCCCCTTCCAAAAATTAAATTCCCACCCTCTCCCCCCCTATCTCTCTTCCATCCCGCAACATCAGTCTTCAGTAAGGGTAAAATGCCCATTCATTTTATTCATTTTTGCATGTAAATCTATCTTTAAAGGCCCCCCCCAAATTTTTTTTTTTCCCAAACCCGGGTTTCTGGGGGTTAATTGAATTTCCCTTATTTCTAATGGGGAAAATGGTTTTCCCGTTTTCGTGTGTTTCAGTTTTAGTGCCTCCCCCCGGGGGGCGGTTAAACCGAACGGAGGGATATTTTATGCATTGTCCTCGTACTAGCGGCCGGGAGGTATGTTGAGATATCGTGTGTCTGCGGTGGGGAAAGATGAAGATCTCCTTGAAAACCCCAAAAGGGGAGGAAAAAGGGGGAAATGAATATTAAATTTAAATTTTGCCCCTCCTCCTTCCCCCTCAATCAGTCTTATATCCCATATCTAAACTTACAGTCCACTTAAAATCCATCATCCTTAATTCTGATTATCTATTCAGATTTATTTACACTGGTCTAGAGCGTCAGTGGGTTCAGAAAGGGGGGAGGGGAAATTTTCGAAGGGGGTCATTTCAGTGACCAGGGTGACTAAGTTCTCCCCATCCCCAAAAGGGGGTGACTGGGGAAAAAATTAAACTAGTCGGTCATCTCCCCAGTTGTTTTTTCAATGGCGGGGGAGATAGACAATCTCTCTTAATCCCCACAAAATCGTCCGCCCCCCCCGGGCCTGAATGCTCCCATGCGTGGCTCAGTTCCTCCCGTCACTCGTTCAGTGAGCAATACTCCAAATTCATCCGAAACATTTTGTAATAATCCATTGTTTTTGTGCTTGTTTATTGAGTGGGCCCGGAAATGGGCCCCCATAGGGCCAAAAAAGGGTTCCCGGGGGCCAACCCTTTGGTAAAGAAAGGGGAGAAACATGATAGAATTCAAAAAAAAACTTGTAGCAAAAAAACAAAAAAGGCATACGTGTGGGTGAATAACCCCGGATGTATGGCAAGTCCCAAAAAAAAATCAGTTCCATTCTGGTGAAGAAAGTAGAAATCAAGGAGATGTTGCAAAAGGGGTAAATATGCTAACGAAACAGAGATCACAAACAATGGAAGATGTGGAGAAGTTATTGTTGGTAAAAAGAAAAAGAATTGAAGTAACCCTGGATGGGGCCCGATCCCCTGAAACCCTTTTTATAAAGGGGGGGGATTCCCCTTCCAAACAATAACATCTCCCCCCACTCCTCCTCCCTTCTTCCATATGGCAACAAGAGTTTTTCAAAAAAAGGTATTTTAAAGTGATTTAAATGTTCATTTATCCATTAAAATTAAATTATTTATATTTATTTCTCATTGTTTTCTGTATGTAAAACTATAGTTATTCTCTATAAAAAAAGTAATTGTTAATATTTTTTGGGTTTTCTGGAACAAAATTGGGATTTACATTATTTCTTATGGGAAATACTGGTTTTTTTCCATTTCGGTTTTTACCGACCTTCTGGAACAGATTAAAGGGGGGGAAAAACCCTACTAAACACCGTACTTTTAAAAACTGTACTAAACACCTCAAATGATGTAGTTGAAGTTTTTTGGGAGTAAAAAAGAAAACCAGAACCTTGTCTTTATGGTTGTATACAAGCCTCCAGATGCAAATTTCCCCGCAATTTAGGGAAAAGCTTTTTTAAAATTGACAACTGTCTGGGAAAAACCCCCCAACTCCTGCCCCAAACATCTTGCTACTGGGGGGTTTTTAACTTGAGAAAACCTAAAATGGAGGAATGTAGCAAATAATGTTTTGCGGGAAATTTCCCCAGGAGGCAGCTCAGATGAAAATTCACACACACATGAGCTATTAACCCTTTCCCGGGTTTTTTTACGTACTTTCGGCTTACGCACCAGGGGGGTTTGACGACGAAAAACCCGGGATAAATTCCCAGCGGCTTCAAACGAGGGGGGAAAGGGGGAGGCCCCACATGTGAGAGAATGGGTCTGCGTGGTCAGTGTGCGCAGTAGGAAAAAAAATCGGGGGCCCAGTGGTGCATTTGTGGGAACACCATTTCGGGCCACCTTTTCCACCATGAATCTCAGCAAGAAACACCTTACCCTCGGCGAATTGGGACATTATTATTCCCCAGTGACAAACCCAACAGTGATGGGGATGTCAGTGAAAAGGGGACTTTCAAAAGGGTTTTTACACGGTTGTGACTGAAAATAATGACGATAATACCGGTAATAGTGAGGAAAACCCAGGCCCCCCACAACCTTCCACCTCTGGTGCTGGCGTCTTGTTCACGTTCAATTGTACCAGAACGAAAGGGGGAAAATTTTTTTTACTCATACCCCGGACTCAGATGTGAGCAATGGTGATGATAGT
>WNWK01050503.1:0-12809 GCA_009830355.1 Cherax destructor | reverse complement strand
TTAGCAAGAACTTATTTAAAATTAAGTCCTTTCTAAAATTTTCTTTATACTTTAAAAAAGATATATTTTTTTCATTAATGTTAACAAAATTAATGATTTTGTCCCAAAAAAAAAATTAGGAAACTTACCTAACCTTATTATAACAAGGGAATTTTAATTTAGCCTAATCCAAATAAACACATTTTAGATAATTTTTTACAATAAATTTAATAAAAAACAAACACAATGAAATATTTTTTTTCGTTAGATTCAAAATGATTTTTGCGAAATTATTGCAAACACAAAATTTCGTTTTCCCTTATTCGGCAAGAAGAGCGTTGCTATTTAAGCCAAAGTCGAAAAGTTTATTTTTTCGGATGACATATATATATATATATATATATATATATATATATATATATATATATATATATATATATATATATATATATATATATATATATATATATATATATATAAAAAGGGGGGCCCAAGATATATCAGATCACTTTTTAGTTATAGCAAACAGGGGAGAAAAAGGTTAGATGGGATACAAGGAAAATAGAATCAGTAAGTAAAAGAGAGGTGAAGGTTTATAAACTAAAAGAGGAGGCAGTTGGGGTAAGATATAAACAACTATTGGAGGGGGGGAGGGGGCTAGTGAGAGTGTAGGAATGGGGTCGAAAATGTATGGGGTAGATTTAAAAAAAAAGGTTAGAGTGTTCAAAGAATTTTTGGGTTACAGGCGAGTGGGTGCGGGAGGGAAGGGGAGCGATTGGGGGAATGATGATGTAAAGAGATAGTAAGGGAGAAAAAATTTGCATATGAGAGGTTTTTACAAAGTAGAAGTGATGCAAGGAGGGAAGAGTATAGGAGAAAAAGAGAGGTTAAAAGAGTGGGGGAACAAAAGTAAAAAGAGAGCAGATGAGAGAGTGGGTGAGATGTTATCAGCAAATTTTGTTGAAAATAAGAAAAAGTTTTGGAATGAGATTAATAAGTTGAGGAAGCCTAGAGAACAAATGGATTTGACAGTTAAAAATAGGAGAGGAGAGTTATTAAATGGAGAGTTAGAGGTATCGGGAAGATGGAGAGAATATTTTGAGGATTTGTTAAATGTTGATGAAGACAGGAAGCTGTGATTTCTGTGTAGGGCAAGGAGGAATAACATCTTGTAGGAGTGTGGAAGAGCCAGTTGTGGGTGTAGGGAAAGTTCGTGAGGCAGTGGGTAGAATGAAAGGGGTAAGGCAGCTGGGATTGATGGGATAAAGATAGAAATGTTAAAGCAGGTGGGGATATAATTTGGAGTGGTTGGTGCATTATTTAATAAATGTATGGAAGAGGGTAAGGTACCTAGGGATTGGCAGAGAGCATGTATTGTTCCTTTGTATAAAGGCAAAGGGGACAAAAGAGAGTGCAAAAATTATAGGGAATAAGTCTGTTGAGTGTACCTGGTAAAGTGTATGGTAGAGTTATTATTGAAAGAATTAAGAGTAAAACAGAAAGCAGGATAGCAGATGAACAAGGGGGCTTTAGGAAAGGTAGGGGGTGTGTAGACCAAGTGTTTACAGTGAAACATATAGGTGAACAGTATTTGGATAAGGGTAAAGATGTTTTGTGGCATTTATGGATTTGGAAAAGGCGTATGATAGGGTAGATAGGGGGCAATGTGGCAGATGTTGCAGGTGTATGGAATGGGAGGAAGGTTACTGAAAGCAGTGAAGAGTTTTTATGAGGATAGTGAGGCTCAGGTTAGAGTGTAGGAGGGAAGGGACTATTTCCAGTAAAAGTGGGCCTTAGACAAGGATGGTGATGTCACCGGGGTTGTTCAATATATTTATAGATGGGGTTGTAAGAGAAGTGAATGCGAGGGTCTTGGCAAGAGGTGTTGGGCTAAAAGATAAAGAAGCAAATACAAAGTGGGAGTTGTCACAGTTGCTTTTTGCTGATGACACTGTGCTTTTGGGAGATTCTGAAGAGAAGCTGCAGAGGTTGGTGGATGAATTTGGTAGGGTGTGTAAAAGAAGAAAATTGAAAGTGAATATAGGAAAGAGTAAGGTGATGAGGATAACAAAAAGAATAGGTGACGAAAGATTGGATATCAGATTGGAGGGAGAGAGTATGGAGGAGGTGAATGTATTCAGATATTTGGGAGTGGACATGTCGGCGGATGGGTCTATGAAGGATGAGGTGAATCATAGAATTGATGAGGGGAAAAGGGTGAGTGGAGCACTTCGGAGTCTGTGGAGACAAAGAACCTTGTCCATGGAAGTAAAGAGGGGAATGTATGAGAGTATAGTTATACCAACGCTCTTATATGGGTGTGAAGCATGGGTGATGAATGTTGCAACGAGGAGAAGGCTGGAGGCAGTGGAGATGTCATGTCTGAGGTCAATGTGTGGTGTGAATATAATGCAGAGAATTCGGAGTTTGGAAATTAGGAGGAGGTGCGGGATTACCAAAACGATTGTCCAGAGAGCTGAGGAGGGTTGTTGAGGTGGTTTGGACATGTAGAGAGAATGGCACGAGACAGAGTGACTTCGAGAGTGTATAAATCTGTAGTGGAGGGAAGGCGGGTAGGGGTCGGCCTAGGAAAGGTTGGAGGGAGGGGTAAAGGAAGTTTTGTGTGCGAGGGGCTTGGATTTCCAGCAAGCATGTGTGAGCGTATTTGATAGGAGTTAATGGAGGCATATGGTTTTTAATACTTGACGTGCTGTTGGAGTGTGAGCAAAGTAACATTTATGAAGGATTCAGGAAACGGCAGGCCGGACTTGAGTTCTGGAGATGGGAAGTACAGTGCCGGCACTCTGAAGGAGGGTGTAAATGTTGCAGTTTTATAACTGTAGTGTAAAGCACCCTTCTGGCAAGACAGTGATGGAGTGAATGATGATGAAAGTTTTTCTTTTCGGGCCACCCTGCCTTGGTGGGAATCGGCCGATGTGTTAATAAAAATAATAAAAACCAGGGATGGGATTCACTTATCTAGGTCTGGGGTGGGGGCACTGGCAGCTGCAGTGGAGGGAGCTGTTAGGGCTTTAAACTAGTAAAAGTTAGTGGTATGGGTTTTGGGGGGAAAACAGTGAAGTCCCAGTGTAGTAATATTATGAATTCTAGGGTAACTAGTAATAGGCAGAATAAGGTGGTTACTGGAAAGCCAGTGGCACTAGATGACAAGGACATTAATAGGTATAGTGGAAAAACAGAAATGAGCAAGAAGGGTAAAGAGAAAGGAGGGTCTTTAAATGTATATTACACCAATAGTCGTAGTGCTAGGAATAAGATGGACGAGTTGAGATTAGTTGCTAGTGCAGGTAATATTAATGTTTTTGCAATAACTGAGACATGGTTTAATATGAAAAATCGGGACATGCCTGCTGAATGTCACATCCAGGGTTTTAAATTGTTCCAAGTAGACAGAAGTATCGGGAAGGGGGGTGGGGTGGCACTCTATGTCCGTGATCATTTAAATTGTTGCATAAAAACGGGCATAAAGTCTGAAATAATACATACAGAGTCTGTCTGGATAGAATTTTCAGAGGGGTGTGAAAATTGATTTTAGGCGTGATATATCGTCCTCCAAACTTAGATAGGGAACAAGGGAGACTACTCTGGGAGGAAATTGTTAAGGCCACAATTCACGATAACATAGTAATTCTAGGGGACTTTAACTTTAGTCAGATTGATTGGAATTTCTTGACAGGGAATTTAGAATCTAACGACTTTTTAGAAGTAGTTCAGGATTGTTTTTTGAAGCATTTTGTGACAGAACCTACAAGGGGAAATAACCTACTTGACTTGGTTCTGGAAAACAAGGAATCCCTTGTTAATAATTTAGAAATTACAGAGGAACTCGGCACAAGCGACCACAAGTCAATTACCTTTAGCATTGAATGGATGTATGATAGTAGGGATAATTCAGTAACAGTCCCAGACTTTCGCTTAGCAGATTATAATGGGCTTAGAAAACACTTATGAACTGTGGACTGGGGTAACGAAGAGAGGTATCAATATGACAGCTTTCTTAACACTATACAGGCTGCCCAAAGAACATTTATCCCGTATAAAGAAATTAGATCAAGTAGAAATGACCCAAAATGGATGAATAATAGGCTCAAATATCTTTTAGGGCAGAAGAAAGGAATTTATAGGCACATAAATAGAGGTGAGGGTCATCTTATAAATCAGTATATTGACATTAAGAGGGACGTTAAAAAAGGGTATAAGAAAAGCTAAACGGGACTATGAAATTAAAGTTACTAGGGATTCAAAAAATAACCCAAAAAGTTTTTTCCAGGTTTATAGAACAAAAGTTAGAGATAATATAGGTACCCTTAAAAATAACTCTGGGCATCTTACTGACAAGGAGAATGATATGTGCTCTATTTTTAATAATTATTTTCTCTCGGTTTTCACACAGGAAGACACTAATAATATCCCAGTAATTAATTTTTATAGTGTCCCTGAAGAAGATAAATTTTGTAATATCATAGTCAATAGCGAAATGGTTATGAAACAAGTAGACCGACTGAAACAAAATAAATCGCCGGGTCCTGATAAGCTTTTTGCAAGGGTTCTTAAGGAATGCAAAATGGAACTCTGTGAACCAATATCTAACATTTTTAATTTATCTCTTCAAACAGGTGTAGTGTCTGATATGTGGAAGATGGCTAATGTAATTCCTATTTTTAAAGCAGGGGATACTCAGCATGGATTCACGAGGGGCCGTTTCTGTCTAACTAATTTATTAACCTTTTTCAGTAAAGCTTTTGAGGCTGTTAATCATGATAAAGAATTCGATATTGTTTATTTAGATTTTAGTAAGGCTTTTGATAGAGTATCGCACCAGAGACTGTTAAAGAAAGTGGCAGCTCATGGCATTGGGGGAAAAGTGCTGTCATGGATCTAGTCATGGCTCACCAATAGGAAGCAGAGAGTGTGCATAAATGGGGTTAAATCCGAGTGGGGATCTGTAACAAGTGGTGTTCCACAGGGATCAGTCTTAGGCCCGTTGTTGTTTATAATATATATCAATGACCTTGATGAGGGAATTACTAGTGATATGAGCAAATTCGCAGACGACACGAAGATAGGTAGGATAATTGATTCAAACGTAGATGTCAGGGAACTTTAGGAGGATTTAGACAAACTCAATTCCTGGTCAGAAAAGTGGCAGATGCAGTTCAATGTAGATAAATGCAAGGTTCTGAAGCTCGGGAGTGTCCATAAGTTAAATAACGTAGAACTTAGCCATACAGAATGCGAAAAGGACTTGGGGGTTATTGTAAGCAGCAACCTTAAACCAAGACAGCAATGCCTAAGCGTACGTAATAAGGCAAACAGATTACTAGGATTTATATCAAGAAGTGTAAGCAACAGAAGTCCAGAGGTTATATTACAGCTTTATACATCGTTAGTAAGGCCTCACCTAGATTACGCAGCTCAGTTCTGGTCTCCATATTACAGAATGGATATTAATTCGTTAGAAAGCATTCAGCGTAGAATGACTAAATTAATACATAAAATTAGAAATCTTCCGTATGAAGAAAGATTGAAGACCCTAAAATTACATTCACTTGAGGGAGACATGACCGAGGTATACAAGTGGAAAATGGGTATTAACAAAGGGGATATAAATAAGATCTTGAGGATATCTCTCAAGAGAGAACCCACAATAATGGATTCAAATTAGATAAGTTTAGATTTAGAAAGGATATAGGAAAGTATTGGTTTGGAAATAGGGTAGTTGATGAGTGGAACAGTCTGCCTAGTAGGGTTATTGAAGCCAGGACCTTGGGTAGTTTCAAATTTAGGTTGGATAAATACATGAATGGGAGGGTTGGATTTGAGGGAATTGCACATGAGTAAATAGAATTATCAAAGCTTATTTCTTAGGTAGCATTGAAGATTTGGTTTAACAAATATTCTGTTAGTGGGATGGAATGTGAAGGACCTGCCTAGTATGGGACAACAGGCCTACTGCGGTGTTCCTCCTTTCTTATGTTCTTATGAATTTCTTTATTTTTCACAGTGGTTGTTTTGCATATTATAAGATCACCTGTTTACTATGTTTACTACTAGAATTTTATTATTATTATTATTATTATTATTATTATTATTATTATTATTATTATTATTATTATTATTATTATTATTATTATTATTATTATTATTATTATTATTATTATTATTATTATTATTATTATTATTATTATTATTATTATTATTATTATTATTATTATTATATTTATATTATATATCAACACATAGGCCGTTTCCACCAGAGCAGGGTGGCCGACAAAGAAAACTTTCATCATCATTCACTCCATCACTGTCTTGCCAAAGGCGTGCTTACACTACAGCTACAAAACTGCAACATTAACACCCTCCTTCAGAGTGCCAGCACTCTACTTCCCATCTCCAGGAATCAAGTCCGGCCTGCCGGTTTCCCTGAATCCCTTCATAAATGTTACCTTGCTCACACTCCAACAGCACGTCAAGTCCTAAAAGTCATTTATCTCCATTCGCTCCTATCTAACACGCTCATGCATGCTTGCTGGAAGTCCAAGCCCCTCGCACACAAAACCTCCTTTAACCCCTCCCTCCCAATTTTTCTAGGCCGAACCCTACCCCGCCTTCCCTCAACTACAGATTTATACACTCTCGAAGTCATTCTATTTTGCCCCATCCTCTCTATATGTCCAAACCATCTCAACAACCCCTCCTCAACTCTCTGGATAATAGTTTTGGTAATCCCACACCTCCTCCTAATCTCCAAACTACGGATTCTCTGCATTATATTCACACCACACATTCCCCTCAGACACGACATCTCCACTGCCTCCAGCCTTCTCCTTGTTGCAACATTCACAACCCATGTCGCACACCCATACAAGAGTGTTGGTATAACTATACTCTCATACATTCCCCTCTTTGCAATGGATAAAGTTCTTTGTCTCCACAAGCTCCTCAGTGCACCACTCACTTTTTTTCCCTCGTTAATTCTATGATTCACCTCATCCTTCATATACCCATCTGCTGACACATCCACTCCAAAATATCTGAACACATTCACCTCCTCCATACTCTCTCCCTCCAATCTGATATCCAATCTTCCATTATCTAATTTTTTTGTTATCCTTATCACCTTACTCTTTCCTATATTCACTTTTAATTTCCTTCTTTTACCTACCCTACCAAACTCCCCCACCAACCTCTGCAACTTCTCCTCAGAATCCCCCATAAGCACAGTGTAATCAGCAAAGAGCAACTGTGACAACTCCCACTTTGTGTCAGATTCTTTATCTTTTTACCCTACTCCTCTTACCAACACCCGAGCATTCACCTCTCTTACAACTCCATCTTTAAATATATTAAACAACCACGGTGACATCACACATCCCTGTCTAAGGCCTACTTTTACTGGGAAATAATCTCCCTCTCGCCTACATACTCTAACCTGTGCATCACTATCCTCGTAAAAACTTTTCACCGCTTTCAATAACCTACCTCCTCTTCAATACATTTGCAACATCTGCCACATTGCCCCTCAATCCACCCTATCATATGCCATTTCCAAATCCATAAATGCCACAAACACCTCTTTACCCTTTTCCAAATATTGTTCACCTATATGTTTCACTGCAAACACTTGGTCTACACACCCCCTACTCTTTCTAAAGCCTCCTTGTTCATCCGCTATCCTGCTCTCAGTCTTACTCCTAATTCTTTCAATAATAACTCTACCATACACTTTACCAGGTACACTCAATAGACTTATTCCCCTATAATTTTTACACTCTCTTTTGTCCCCTTTGCCTTTATACAAAGGAATTATGCATGCTCTCTGCCAATCCCTAGGTACCTTACCCTTTTCCATACATTTATTAAATAAAAACAATAACCACTCTAAAACTATATCCCACCTGCCTTTAACATTTCTATCTTTATCCCATCAATCCAAGCTGCTTTACCCTCTTTCATTCTACTCACTGCCTCACGAACTTTCCCCACACTCACAACTGGTTCTTCCTCACTCCTATAAGATGTTATTGCTCCTTGCCCTATACACGACATCACAGCTTCCCTATCTTCATCAACATTTAACAATTCCTCAAAATATTCCCTCCATCTTCCCGATACCTTTAACTCACCATTTAATAACTCTCCTCTCCTATTTTTAACTGACAAATCCATTCTTTCCCTAGGTTTTCTCAACTTGTTAATCTCACTCCAAAACTTTTTCTTATTTTCAACAAAATTTGTTGATAACATCTCACCCACCCTCTCATTTGCTATCTGTTTATACTGCTTTACCACACTTTTAACCTCTCTTTTTCTCTATATATACTTCTCCCTCCTTGCATCACTTCTACTTTGAAAAAACTCTCATATGCTAACTTTTTCTCTCTTACTACTCTCTTTACATCATCATTCCATCAATCGCTCTACTTCCCTCCTGCACCCACTTTCCTATAACCACAAACTTCTGTTGAACACTCTAGCACTATATTATGTCAATAAAAATTCATATTCATATTTCAGGTAATTTATTATGATAGTAGTTAGAAGAAGTCAAAGTAACGATGCTGGATGTTGTCAAGAAACATCACTGCCAGACGCCCTACTTCCCGTAGCCAAGTCCACCTAATCCACCTTTGCCAAATCCGCCGAATCCGCCACCTTTGCCAAATTCGTTGAATCCACCACCTTTGCCGAATCCAAGCTCTCCGCCCTGGCCAAATGCTCCATGGCTTCCTGTAAACAAACAAAAAACCATAATGATGTTAAAGTTTTTTTATACAAGCATATGCATAAGTCATTGTTGCAATCGTCATAAGAAAAGCAAAACAAGTGTTGCTGACTTACCGTGGCTCTTACTCAGTACAAACGTGTGTCCTCCTTGGCCACCTATGAAATGATAAATAATATTATTACGTTTATTCATGAATAACACATACATATATTGAAACACAAGGTATAGCAGGTAAATATAAAGAAAATAATTAATGCTCACCATATCCTCCATTAAATCCTCCACCATAGCCTCCTAAGCCACCAAAACCGTTTGATCCTCCATAGCCGCCATATCCACCAAGGCCTCCAAGACCACCAAGACCACCAAGGCCTCCAAGACCACCAAGACCCCAAGACCACCATAGCCACCAAGACCACCAATTAGTCCAGCATAACAAACACCAGCCATCACGGCCAACACCACCATCACTGACAGTGAACGCTGAAAAAGAAAGTAATCTTTATTACTGCATATAAATATATATATATATATATATATATATATATATATATATATATATATATATATATATATATATATATATGTGTGTGTGTGTGTGTGTGTGTGTGTGTGTGTGTGTGTGTGTGTGTGTGTGTGTGTGTGTGTGTGTGTGTGTGTGTGTGTGTGTGTGTGTGTGTTAATTCACTTTATTATTGCTAAGCTGTTTCAGAGGATCTTGTCACTACATAAACTCTTACCATGATTGTAGGAGTTGATTGTTTGAGGAGCTGGACAATGTGATGATAAAGGTGGGTGTCCAGGACTTTATATAGGACAAGTGACTCCACCCACCCACAGTAACCTTCAGGATGTGGACCTATTATTCATGCCTGTGGTTTGACTCAGACACATAAATAGCATTTAATTTGTGAAAGGAAATAATATTATTATGCTAAGTAACAGAGAATTATCCTTAGAAAACAATTACTAAATTTCAGCTTCAGTATTCTGAACAAAATCAAAATAAGAAAACTACGTTTTTCGTAGCGACTTTGTCATTAATAGAAAAAATAATTTCATTAGCTTTACATCACTCAAAATGATTAGCAAGTTATTTAATATTTATTATGTTGCGGGAATTATGGCTTTAATACTTGTCATTAATGCTCTAATCTTTTAATTAGCAATAAAATGAAGGTTCAGCGCTAATACATTGCCAGAGGCACCTGATGGTGTACAAAATTTGAGAGATACACAATGTGTTGTGCATACACTGAAATACACACTTTTTGCTCTATTTACACTGAGATGTAAACGTATTCAAATTATATATATAAATATAAATAAAATATATATATATATATATATATATATATATATATATATATATATATATATATATATATATATATATATATATATATATATATATCTATAAATGCTTATACTTAAACAGGCGAAATATTTAAACATTGTTCCACTAAGAGGACTGAACCGCAAACTCTGTATCAGAACCAGTACTTTACCACGGAGCTAGACCCGGATAAGTATGGGATCCAGCCGTAGCCAGATCTAGCTACGTGGTAAAGTACTAGTTACTCTGATACAGAGTTTGCAGGTTCGAGTCCTGCTGTGGACGTAGAGACAATGTTTGTAAATAATTTCGCCTGTTTGCGAGTTGTTAAGCATTTCAAATCTCTTTCGTTGTCCACTGCATGTGGCAGGATTCGATGAAATAACTTTCAAATCGAGCTTGGTGCCCCGGGGTATGGGGAAACATCGTCTGGCTCCGGCTGACGCCCATACTTATCGCGGGTCTAGCTCCGTGGTAAAGTACTGGATACTTTGATACAGAGTTTGCAGGTCGAGTCCTGCTGTGGACGTAGAGACAATGTTTGTGTGTGTATTATATATATATATATATATATATATATATATATATATATATATATATATATATATATATATATATATATATATATGTAGGATGATGACCATGTGGGTCATTCAACACAAGGACTAATAGAGGCTCGATCCTCCGCCCAATCCCAGAATGTAGATAAATGGTCGATTCAGAGAACCGACCATTTAACTACATTCCTGTCAGACACAACAACTTCTTGGGATCTTAATACAGGGAATTCTACATTTGCCTAACCTTTAGTCATGACCTACTTAAACATTTGGATTTGTCAAGTATGATACCACCCTACGACTGCTGCACCTCACCTGTCTACAGTATTTAAGCTACTTAGCACATATGCTGTATTCTTTTCAAGATTGATGGACTGATTACATCGACTCAAGGCTGAGGGACTGATTACCTCAAACTCCTCCTGTTCTTCACTATTCTTCTTTGTATGGACTTGGTGAAGCCACTGTGTGGCGAAACGTTTCTCAATAAAGATACCCAAGTGCTGCACATGTGTCTAATTTATTAACTTGTCGGTTCTCTGAACCATTTATGTTCAATTTAAGCTGTTTGAGAAGGCCTCAATCGTCCACATCATAATGGAGATGGGTGTAAAGTCGTATGTGAGGTGATATCTCAGACTAATAAGTCTACTGCTGTTCTATTTTTATACAGGTCCTTGAAAAGTGAGAAATCCCATAGCATTAGAAATTTTTCGTATGAAGAAGGATTGAAGTCCCTTAAATTACATTTACTTGTAAGACGAAAAATGAGGGAAGAAATGATCGAAGTGTATAAGTGGAAGATGGGTATTAACAAAGAGAATATAAATAAGGTATTGAGGATATGCCTTCAAGAGAGAACCTGCTACATAAATTCAGATTAGATAAGTTTAGATTTAGAAAGGATAGAGGAGTACTGGTTTGGAAATAAGGTAGTTGATGAGTGGAACATTCTGCCTAGTAGGGTTGTTAAAGCTAAAACCTTGGGTAGTTAAAAATTTAGTTGAATAAATACATGAGCGAGAGGGGTTGGATTTGGAGGGACTTCACATTAGTAAATAGATTTATCGAAGGTTTTGCTTGGGTAGCTGTGAAAATGGGTTGGGCAAATATTCTGTACTTAGCTCAGACCCGACCTGTACTTATCTCCGTGAAGACGTGCCTTGTGTGCTCTCTTGAATCTGAACAAGATGGCCCTCTGAGCAACTCTACCAGCAGCTGAAGGAAGAACTGAGGGTAGCTAAGCTTGAGATACAGCGACTGACTGAGGAAAATAAGAGGATTCGTAGTAATCCTCCTGTTGAGAATCCTCAAGCTAAGAAAGGAACCTGGACAGTGGCTGGAATGCATGGGACAATGTTAAGGATCAAGAGGACGGATTTGGGGGAGGTAGAATAAACGAAGATCCAGGAGACTGTTGGGAAACATTGAACCGATTCTCCGTTTTTACCGATGAATGTGAGTCGACTACTGGGAACATCATGACGAACGACACCAAGGGGAAGAACATTGTTCTTGTTGGAGATAGTCAGATTAGGTACATGGATAGAGCCCCTTTTTTGCTTTTAAAGACAGAAGTAGAAGACAGAGGGTTTGCTTTCCTGGGGCTGGGATGGGGATATTGTTAGCCGCCTGGACGACATCATGAGGGTAATGGGAGAATCCTATTATCTGTCTCAGTGCTGGAGGCAACGGGTGTTGGAAAACGAGGAGTGAGAACCTGACTAGGAGGTATAGGTCAGCAAAGACATAATTAGAAAGAAGGGTGGGAACCCTGTCATATGTGGTATTTTTTCCAAGGAGAGGAGTTGGAATGAATGGTTGTCCTGGGCAATTGGTGCATTGGGGTGGCTGGACAAATACTGTAAGGAAAACAGTAACATTCAACAACTGGGACCCTTCATGGGGAGAAATGACATGTTGCCAATGGGTTCACTTATCAGGTCTGGGGTGGGGGGACTGGGGCTGCAGTGGAGGAAGCTGTTAGGGTTTAAACTTTGTAAAAGAGTGGTATGGGGGTTTTGGGGGAAACAGTGAAGTCCCGGGGTAGTAATATTATGAATTTAGGGAACCAGTAATAGGCAAAATAAGGTTATTGAAAGCCAGTGGCACTAGATGACAAGGACATTAATAGGTATAGTGGAAAACAGAAATGAGCAGGAAGGGTAAAGAAAAGGAGGGTCTT
>WNWK01050502.1:0-12810 GCA_009830355.1 Cherax destructor | reverse complement strand
GATTTTAAAGCCGGGGGCTGGTTTGACAGGTTTAAAAAACGTAGTGGCTACAGTGTTGTGAGCATGGTGGGGCCAACTCAGACAAATGTGCAGCTGAAAAGTTTGTGCAGGAATTACAGGGGTTCGTAGACACTGAAAATTGAACCCCAACAAGTGTTTAACTTTAAAGTCCAACGTATATACTTTATACTTTTACTGCTCCAATGTATATATACGTTTTTTTTTTCCTGCCTCCAAATTTGGCACGATTCCTGAGATGCCTGGTCGGCATAGAATGGGTCTTAACACTCGTGTGTCTTTATTTTAAAAAAAATCTGGGACCCTTAGTACCTTGTGGGAGCCCAGTTAAATTGGCGCCAGCTAGAGCAAACAGCGCGGCAAACACCATAGATTCACTGATGTCTTGTCATATTAACGCTCCCCTTTTAAGTGGAAAGTGATGGTCGGCGGGGCGGGCCCGGCTGCCTGCCTGGCCGCCCTAGCTGGCCAGCAGCTGGTTGGCCACCTGGCGGGCCAGCGCGGCTGGTCAGCTGGGTATCTGATTGCTGTCTATCAGTCTGTCTGTCTGTATCTATCTGTCTCTTTGTCTCTACTGTCTCATTTCACAAGAAACAGATTAAATACAATTATACATAGTGTAAATTACTAGGATAACTAAACAAAATCAAGACAAAGGGATATAATGTGTGTGTCTGCTTAATACCAATTTGTTTATGAGCTACCTCTGAGAAGCAGACAGAAAGGAGACAAACACACAGGCTGACAGAAAGACAGACACAAGACAGATAGAACAGACACACAGGTTTGCGTAACAAATAAAGGGCAGTGTAAGCTCGTCAAATGTCATCCTATAATTACTGGACTGATAAGAAAAGAAAAGATTACCTACCTATCAAATGTCACCAGTCATCTTAGTGAGATCGATGAGATAGGCAGCAACTAACTCTTCTAACTCTTATTATTATTCATTCATTATTATTATATATTATTATTAATAATATTATTATTATTATTTTTATTATTATTTTTATTATTATTATTATTATTATGCACTATCATTATTATTATTATTTGAGTACAATTTCAGTACCCTAATATTAGTGCCCAGAAAAAAAATTTTTAAAGGGAACCCAAAGAACTACTATAAATTTAATCATCAGAAATAATAAATATATAAAATAATAAAAAAATTAGAAAAAAAAAAGTATTTTAAACAATTCTTGAAACCGCAGGACTTGTTCCAGGGGCTAAAAGTCTCTTCTTGCCTCATATTCAAACTACGGCCCTAAAAAGGGTTTTTAAAAACAATTAAAAATTTCTTTATTTCTTAAACAAATAATTTGTTTTTTTTCAAAATTTGGGGGCAGTGAGTACTAACGATATAATTGTTTGGACTGTTTAAGGTTAATTGGGTGAAACAGGCCTGTTTTGGAAGAAAATCCCAACAAAGGGCCTTCATTCTCAGGAGGAAAGGAACCGCCAGGACAAAGCCATGAAAGACAAGTTTAAATTTTTATGCTTTGTGCCAATGCCAGTGGTGATTTTAAAGCGAAGCCTTAAAAGGGCCCCCGGAAAATCCCAGAGCCTTCAAGAAGCACACTGTTAACGGGGAAAAATTTGGTGTATTGGATTTAAAACTAATGGTGGTCACCAAGCCTTTTTTGTGGAATGGTTGACTGGAGTGTTTGGCCCTAGTATGAAGAAATACCTCCTGGAAAAGAAATTGCCACCAAGTGCCTCCTGCTACTGGACAATGCTCCTGCTCATTTTCACAACTTAAAGTTTGTCTGATGAGTTCGTTTCATCACAGTGAAGTTCTTGCCCCTAACACCACCTCTCATCCAGCCCATGGACCAGCAGGCTTGCAAACTTCAAGAAACTGTACCCAAACAATGTTTCAAAAGGGGCTTTGATGTGACCTCAGTCTCGAATTGACCCTAAGAGAGTTTGGAAAGATTACCATTATCATCCATTGCATAGGCCTTAAAGGAAAAGGGTTGGGAGGGGGTGACTTCCAGGGGCTTAGAATTTCCCTTTTGGAACCACTTTTGGCCAGATTGTTTGAAAGGGGGGATTTTAAAAGGGTTTGAGGTTTTACCCTGGACAAAACCCTGTTCCTTTTAAGATATTGGGTTGGGAATTCCTGGGGTTGGGGTGAGTGGTGAGGATGTGGAAGAGTTGGTGGGGGAGCACAGGGTAGAGCTAACAACTAAGGCCAAGAGATGGAACTGGAACAGCATAACGAGCTGAGGTTATTGCTTCCGGGGAGGAAGAGGGAGTGAAGGAGGTGCCTTATTCATGGATTAAGGAAATTTGTTCCAAGGGAACGTGTGCAAGTTTGTTGAACAATTTACACAAGGGGGAGCCATCTGTGCAACCAGTTCAGTGACAGAGCCATGTTGCATTCAAAAACATAAGAACAAAGGAATGGAGAACACTGCAGGGCCTACGGGGCCCATACAAGGCAGGTCCTTATCAAAACCACCACTACCTAAGAATTTACCCTGTACTAAGACATAATCAAACCCCTCCCCCCCATATTTTTGTCCAACCTCTTTTTAAAGCCACCCAAGGTCTAGCCTATCACCCTACTCGGAAGATTTTTTACGATTTCCAAACTCTTTAAAAACCAGCCTTGCCTATGTCCTTTCTAAAATCTAAATTTACCCAATTTAAACCCCGTTATTTTTTGGTTCTTCGTTTGAATCCTAAAAGTATTTTATTAATTCTCCTTTGTTTATGCCCATCATCCACTTGTACCCTCATGATATTCCCCTCATTCACGTCTCCCAGAGGGAATTCAATGCTCTAAGCATCTTCTTTGGATTTCTTATATTTGTAAATCATTTTAGTCATTCTTCTTTGTATGTTCTCCAATGAATCTATATCCACCCCTGTAGAAGGGGGAGACCCAAAAACTAAATATTCCAAATGAGGTCTCACTAGTGATGTATAGATTGAAAAAATAACTTTTGGACTTCTGTTGCTTATACTTCTTGGAAATAAATCCTAGTAATTGTTAGCCTTTTACACTTAGGCACTGTTGTCTTGGCTTAGATTTCTGCTCACCATGACTCCGTCCCTTTCACATTCTGTATGACGGCCCCAATTCACCTGGTTTATAAATTCGAGGGATATTTTCATTACCGGACTGGCACCTTACACTTGTCCCATTGAACTTCCATCTGCCCTTTTCAGACCAAGACATTAATTTATCCAAATCCCCTGGAGTTCATTGGAATCCTCCTCAGAATGAATTATACGCTATTTTTGTATCATAAACAAATTTACTCATGTCACTTGCAATTCCTTCATCAAGGTCATTTAGGGTAATTATGAACAACAATGGGCCCAAAATACCCTTGGGAACGCCACTGGGAAAATCCCTTCCAGATTTGACCCCATTAATGGAAACTTTGTTTTCATTTAAGATTATTACCAGAACTTTACCCCCTATAATAAGCTGCCACCTTTCTTGGAGTCTTTTGAGGTCTTATCGAAGGCCTTACTGAAATCAAGTAAACTATATCATATTCTTTATCACGTCTACTCTCAAATGTTTTATTGAAAAATAATAAATTTGTCAGGCAGGAACGACCTCTAAACCCATGTTTAGATTCATTAATCAAAATTATGTTTTCAAGGTGACTTTGATAATATCAGCTATAATTGATT
Source organism: Cherax destructor (assembly GCA_009830355.1). Classification (NCBI taxonomy): domain Eukaryota; kingdom Metazoa; phylum Arthropoda; class Malacostraca; order Decapoda; family Parastacidae; genus Cherax; species Cherax destructor. The sequence goes on along the minus strand of WNWK01050502.1, from coordinate 9,135 downwards.
CTAATAATTTGCCTACTATAGACGTGAGGTTATTGGCCCGGGAATTTGATGGACTGGACTTATCCCGGTTTGAATATAGGAACTACATTAGCATCTTCCACATCTCTGGCACAACACCAGTTAGGATGGACGTGTTAAACACATTGTTAATGGCTGACTAAGTTCCATCTTGCATTCTTTGGGACCCTGGAAAACAACTGTCGGGTCTGGGACTATTTTTTTAGTTTATCTATCGTTTGATAACGTATCCCTCGACAGTAATATTTTTAATTTGAATTTTCAGGAACTGAATAATAGTTAATTTCTGGAATCTCATTACGTCTTCTTGTGTAAAGACGACAAAAAATAGTCATTAAATAGAGAAACATTTCCAGTTCGTTATCCAGCTGTCCATTCCCAATTTTCGGTACCTTTTCCCTCACCTTCGTCCTGTAAAATTTTTAAAAAACCCTTTTTTGGTTAGTCTTTTGGGGTTTATTAGCAACCCTTTTTAATTCATAGTCCCCGTTTAGCCTTTTTTTAAACCCCTTTTTTTTTTCTTTTCCCCTGGCCCCATTGGTCAATAAGGGTTAAAAACTCCTCTTTTGATGCCCATAAATTTCTTTTTTCCCCCCCAAAAGATGTTTTAGCCTCCTGTTAATCCATTTAAAAAAAAATTTTTTTGACCAAATTTTCTGGGGAATAAAATACTCTGTGCCTTTACATTATTAAGAAAAAAAATAAAAAGAAAACCCCTCGTAATCGTTTTTTTGATTACCCCCTCGAGATTAGGGGGGGTGTTCCCCGTCCAATATAATCGGCAGGGGAAGAAAATCAGGAACCTTTTTCCCCAGTATCCTATTCTCGTACTCCCCTGTAATATTAAAAAAGGAATGGATTTGTGATCACTAGCCCGCTCTTCAGTATCTTCCCCCATTATTTTTAAAAAATTTCTTTTTTGACAAGACCAAAAGGCGAGCAAAAAATTTTACCCCCTTTGGGCTCCAACACACACTGCTTCAGAAAACAGTCCTGAAATTTTTCCTAAAAAACACTGGGCCCGATTACCCCGGCCAAAAAACCCCTCAAGACTAAAGTTAAAATCCCACTATCCCTACGTTATTGTCCTTTTAAGCCCTAACAATTTCGTCCCAAAGAAAACCCCCTATCGTGATCCAAGCCTGGAAAATTTGGTATATTACCCCAGAATCAGTTTTTTTTGACCCTGGGGGCTCTACCCAAACGATTTGTTAATGATCCACTATTTTTTTGCCTGTTTTTTAAAATTTTTATTTTCTAAATTTCAATGCAACTCCACCCCCTTTCCCATTATATCTATCTACTTTGGAAAAACCAAAACCCCGAATATGAAAACTCACAATCATATCCCGATTTTTGGTAAAAAGTTTCTTTTTTTGGGAAAAAGACATCGGTTCCCAGTTTTTTCAAACAATTTTAAATTTTTTTCTGGCCAAAATTTTTATTAAAATACATTGATATGTATCTTTTTTAAAACCCTTTTTTTAGCTTTTGTTTTACAAATTTTTGTTATTTTCATTCCCCTGTTTTACTCGGGGGGTTTTGTTATGATTTATGATATCAAAGCCTGAATCAATATTTTGGCCCTTTATTTACCTTTCCCCCAAAATTTCCCTAACTAACCCAAAAAAGCCCAACAACATCCTCAACTGAGCTAGCGAAACCCCTCCCCTTTCCCCCGGGAAAAGGGGAACCCCCCCTTAAATTTCATTTCGGGCCTAAAAGGGGGGTTTGAAAAAAAAGGGAAAATTTTTTTTCCCCTTTTTGTTTTTTCCCCCAGAAATTTTTCTTTCCCCTTGGACACCCCTTTTTTCCCCAAACCCCCCCTTTTGGAAAAAAGCCACATAAAAGGGGGCCCCCCCCCCTTTTCCCCAATGATGTCTTTTTGCTGCCCTATTTTTCTAACTAAACCCTTTTCCTTTTTTTTGGGGTAAAACCCGGGTTTCCGCACTGAGGCAGATAATAGGATTGATCCCATTACCATCTGATGTTGTCAACCCCTTTAAAAAATCCCCCTTCCCCCCGGGCCCCAGGAAAGAAAAAACCCTTGTCCCCCTACCCTATCTGTAAAAGGGAAAGGCCCATCCATATTTAAACCCCTTGGTATCCCCCCAAAAAAATTTTTTACCTTCCTTAAAGGGTTCGTGGGGGACTTTCCCTTTTGTACTCACTTTTGGGTTGGGAAAAAAAGTTCGAATTTTCCCCAAGGATCTCTTTCTTTTTAAACATTTCCTCCATTCCCCCTTTTTGACTTCAACTTGCCCCTCTGTCCGGACTGCCCAGGTTCCTTCTTGACCTGAGGACCAAAGGGGAGGATCTCGAATCCTTTTTTCCCCTTTCAACCCGTATCCAACCCCCCCCAAAATTCCCCCTTTGGGGGCCAAAAAAGGTTCAATGGGGGCATCTTGATTCAGTCCAGGGGGAGTACACTAGACACGTTTCACTGAGAAGAACGGTCACCAGCAAATTTAAAACAGGCCCCAAAAAACAGAGGATCGGAAAATTTTTTTGAGGGGGACCAGTCCCCTCAAGCTTCCAGGAAAAAAAAAAAAAAAGGGGAAGAACCCAGATGGGGACTTTTCCGAAGTCTTTAGGGGGGGGGGACCCCTTCCCCAAAACCCTTCCCCCTGTCCTCCTCCTATCTTCCGATGCCTAAAACTCTCTTCAAAAAAGGGAAAAGTAAATGTTATTTACTAATCTTTTTTTTATTATTTAGTATTATGTATAGTTTTTATAGTGTTAATAATGTTTTTTTATGTGAACTATAATTAAATGTTTTTTTTGTGAATTTTTTTTGGGGGGAACGGATTAAATTTTTCATTATTTCTTATGGGAAAAAGGGAATTTTGAAATTGTTTGGGGCCTAGCTCCTAAAGGGGTTAAGATCATTAACGAGGGCCACGATTACCCCCTTGACCTCGACATGCCATCTCCTGCCTCCAGCCTTCTCCCTTTTAACATTCATCACCCATGCCACCCCCCCTATAAGAGGTTTTGGAAACTATTCTCTCATCATTCCCTTTATTCCGGACAAAGTTCTTTGCCCCAACCCCAATGCCCCGCCCTTTTTTCCTCAATTCTATGATTCACCCATCCTTCATAACCCCTGCTGACATGTCCCTTTTAAATATCTCTATACATTCACCTCCCCTTTTCTCTCCTCCAAATATCATCACCTTACCTTTTTCCATATTACTTTCAATTTTTTTTTTTCAACCCCACCAAACATCCACCAACCTCGCAACCTCTTCAGAATTCCCAAAACACAGTGTCATCAGCAAAAAGCAACTGTGACAACTCCCACTTTTTATTTGATTTTTGTCTTTTTTAAACCCACCTCTTGCCAAGATCCCCCATTCACTTCTCTTCAACCCCCCCTATAAAATATTGAACAAACGGGGCATCACACATCCTTGTCTAAGGCCTACTTTTAAAATAATCTCTCTCCACACACTCTAACCTGAGCCTCACTATCCTCATAAAAGCTCTTCACTGCTTTCAGTAACCTACCTCTATTCCATACACCTGCAACATCTGCCACATTGCCCCCTATCCATCCTATCATATGCCTTTTCCAGATCCATAAATGCCACAAAAACCTCTTTACCCTTATCCAAATACTGTTCACCTATATTTACTGCAAACACTTGGTCTACACACCCCCTACCTTTCCTAAAGCCACCTTGTTCATCTGCTTGCTCTCCGTCTTACTCTTAATTCTTTCAATAATAACTCTACCATACACTTTACCTGGTATACTCAACAGACTTATTCCCTATAATTTTTGCACTCTCTTTTGTCCTCTTTCCCTTTTATACAAAGGAACAATACACGCTCTCTGCCAGTCCCTAGGTACCTTACCCTCTTCCATACATGTATAAATAATAGCACTAACCACCCAAAACTATATCTCCGCCTGCTTTAACATTTCTACCTTTATCCCATCAACCGGCTCCTTTACCCCTTTCATTCTACCCACTGCCTCAGAACTTCCCCACACTCATAACTGGCTCTTCCACACTCCTACAAGATGTTATTCCTCCGCCCTTTTACACGAAATACAGCTTCCCTGTCTTCATCAACATTTAACAACCCCTCAAAATATTCCTCCATCTTCCCGATCCTCTAACTCTCAATTTAATAACTCTCCTCTCCTATTTTTAACTGTCAAATACATTTGTTCCCTAGGCTTCCTCAACTTATTAATCTCACTCCAAAACTTTTTCTTATTTTCACAAATTTGTTGATAACATCTCACCCACTCTCTCATTTGCTCTCTTTTACATTGCTTCACTCTCTTAACCTCTTTTTTTCTTCATATACTCTTCCCCTCCTGCATACTTCTACTTTGTAAAAACCTCTCATATGCTAACTTTTCCCTTACTACTCTCTTTACATCATCATTCCACCAATCACTCTTCTTCCCTCCCCACCCACTTTCCTGTAACCACAAACTTCTGCTGAACACTCTAACACTACATTCTTTAACCTACTCCATACATCTTCGACCCCATTGCCTACACTCTCATTAGCCCATCTATCCTCCAATAGTTGTTATATCTTACCCTAACTGCCTCCTCTTTTAGTTTATAAACCTTCACCTCTCTTACTTACTCTTCTATTTTCCTTGTATCCCATCTACCTTTTACTCCCACTTTAGCTACAACTAAAAAGTGATCTGATATATCTGTGGCCCTCTATAAACATGTACACCCTTTGAAGTCTACTCAACAGTCTTTTATCTACCAAGACATAGTCCAACAAACTACTGTCATTACGCCTACATCATATCTTGTATACTTATTTATCCTCTTTTTCTTAAAATAACTAAACCCCTTTCTATACAAAGTTCAATCAAAGGGTTCCCATTTTCATTTACACCTGGCACCCCAAACTTACCTACCACACCCTCTACATGTTTCTTCTACTTTGGCATTTAGGTCCCCTACCTACAATTACTTCTCACTTGGTTCAAAGTTCCTATACATTTGCTTAACATCTCCCAAAATCTCTCTCTCCTATACACTCCTCTCTTCCCAGGTGCATACACGCTTATTATAACCCACTTTTCGCATCCGACCCTTATTTTAATCCAATTATCCTTGAATTTACACATTTATATTCCCTTCTCCTTCCATAACTGGTCCTTCAACATTATTGCTACCCTTCCTTAGCTCTAACTTCTCAGATACTCCTGACTTAATCCCATTTATTTCTCCCCACTGAAACTCGCCTACCCCTTCAGCTTTATTTCGCTTAGGCCAGGACATCCAACTTTTTCATTCATAACATCAGCAATCATCTCTTTCTTATCATCCGTACTACATCCACGCACATTCAAACATCCCAGTTTTAAAAGCCTTTCTTATTCGTTTTTTAGTAATGTGTACAGGAGAAGGGGTTACTAGCCCAATTGCTCCCGGCATTTTAGTCGCTTATACGACACGCATAGCTTACGGAGGAAGAATTCTTTTCCACTTCCTCATGGACAATGAGGAAATAAAGAAGAACAAGAGCTATTAAGAAAGAAGAAAAACATAGATGTGTGTATGTATATATATGCATGTGCATGCCTGTGTAGTGTAACCTACATGTAAGTAGTAGCTAGATGTACTTGTCTAACCTATTTTTAAAGCTACTCAAGAATTTTGCCTTGGTGACTACTCGGGAGTTTGTTTCACTCATCCACAACTTTATTACCAAACCAATGCTTTCCTACATCTTTACTAAATCTAAATTTTTCCAACTTGAACCCACTGTTGCAAGTCCTGTCTTGGTTCAATATTTTTAACACATTATTTACATCCCTTTACTTATACCTGTCTTCCATTTATACACTTCAATCATATCCCCCCAATTCTATGCCTTTCCAGAGAGTGCAGATGAAATACTGGCATTGATCTCAAAAAGTAAATTATTTAGGTGCACATAGAAAACATGATGAAGTCCTCTGGTGTTGTGGAAGAATATCTTTGTATCAACATATAACACTGATATTAGGAGACAATGATGCACAATGTTCTACCTTACTCTTACAATAAAAAGGTAGACAAGAGAATGGCAAATATAATTATGAACATAGAAATATTTCACCTTAGTTCTTGGCGAGCTGTCTGAAGCTGCTGGCGGAGGGTGAAGGAATGAAGCATTACAGCGTCCCACTCATCTTGAAGGGCCTTTAGAATAGCTGGAATACTTGTGGCACTTGGAGGTTTTGGTTTAGCCACAGGTGGCACTATCATAAAAGAAAATACTGTAGCTAGCAAATTAAACTCATTATATATATTCAGCAGATATACAGGCTATATACCAAATTTATTTTAATTAAGGACTATCAATTAATAGAACCACTGGGAAAAGAAAACAGACAATTACTCAGTGTAATACAGTCATACCTCGTGTTACGATGCTGTCATCTTACGTTATTTTTGAGTAACGATATTTATAACGTAAAAAAATTGATTGCGAGTAACGATGTTTGCTTCGTGAACGACATTCGTCGGACGTGTCCGCGTGGCGCTCAGCTGAGCGCGCACTCCAATGAGCGTCAGTGTGCTATTGTTTACAAGCGAGAGCGACCACCCACCCACACCCACGCATTCATACCAGTATAGTATTGTCATTATTCCACTGTTTTTAGTGCTTGTAACTGCTAAATAAGCTACCATGGGTCCAAGGAAAGATCCTAGTGGTAAGCCTGTGGCAAAGAGGAACAGAAATACATGTACATAGAACTGAAGAAGGAGATAATAGAAAAATATGAAAGTGGAGTGCGTATCAGTGAGCTGGCCAGGTTGTATGGTAAACCCTTTTCTACCATCGCTACCATTGTGCCAAGAAAATTCACGTAAAATCAAGGAAGCTGTTGTTGCAAAAGGTTCATCTGTGATCACAAAACACAGACCACAAGTGCTGGAAGATGTGGAAAGGTTGTTGTTGGTGTGGATCAACGAGAAACAGTTAGCAGGAGATACTGTTTCGAGGCAATAATATGTGAAAAAGCAAGACAGTTGCATGATGATCTCGTAAGAAAATGCCTGCAACGAGTGCTGAAGTGAGCGAATTTAAAGCCAGCAGAGGCTGGTTTCACAAATTTAAGAATCGAAGTGGCATACATAGTGTTGTGAGGCATGGTGAGGCAGCCAGTTCTGACAAAATTACGGCTGAAAAATATGTGCCTGAATTCCAGGAGTACATAGAGGCTGAACAATTCCTCCCCAACAAGTGTTTAATTGTGATGAAACAGGCCTGTTTTGGAAGAAAATGCCCAACAGGACCTACATTACTCAGGAGGAAAAGGCACAGCCAGGACATAAGCCTATGAAAGACAGGCTAACTTGATGCTTTGTGCTAATGCCAGTGGTGATTGCAAAGTGAAGCCTTTACTGGTGATCTTTTTGAAAATCCCCGAGTGTTTGGCAGATGCGTGTCAGCAAGTCTAACTTGTGTGTGATGGAAGTCTAACAAAAGGCATGGATCACAAAGGACATTTTCTTAGATTGGTTCAATGGCGTGTTTGGCCCCAGTGTGAAGAAATATCTATTGGACAATAATTTGCCACTTAAGTGCCTCCTGATAATGGACAATGCTCCTTGTCATCCTCCAAACTTGGTAGAGAAAATTGTGGAGGAGTTTAAATTCATCAAAGTGAAGTTCTTGCCCCTAATACCACCCCCTCCTCCAGCCCATGGACCAGCAGGTCATTTCCAACTTTAAAAACTCCTACACCAAAGCAATGTTTCAAAAGTGCTTTGATGTGACCACAGACATGAATATAACCCTAAGAGAATTTTGGAAAAACATTTCCATATGCTGCATTGTGTAAACCTTATAGGTAAGGCTTGGGAGGGAGTGACTACCAGGACTTTGAACTCTGCCTGAGAAAATTGTGGCCAGACTGTGTCCTAGAGAGGGATTTTGAAGGTTTTGGAGCTGAGCCTCAGAACCCTGGCCTGAGCCTGTTGTGGAAGAAATTGTGGAATTGGGCAAGTCTTGGGGTTAGAGGTGAGTGGTGAGGATGTGGAACAGTTGGTGGAGGAGCACAAGGAAGAGCTAACCACTGAAGATCTGCAAGAGCTTCAACAGCAACTGGAACAAGAGACCAGTGGTCAGGACAATGGTTCAGAGGAGGAGGAGGAGGTGGAACAGAGATGGAAGAAATTGCCTTCTTCAGTGATTAAAGAGATTTGTGAATGTGGAGCAAGGTGCAAGCATTTATGGATGAATATCACCCTAACCATGCTGTTGCAGGCCGTGTGGCAACCTGTACAATGACACTGTGGTGTCCCACTTCAGAGATGTTTTAAAGAATCGCCAGACACAGAGCTCCTGGACAAATTTATTGTTAGAAAGAGGTCCAGTGACTCTCAAGCTGGTCCTAGTGGCATTAAAAGAAATGGGAAGTAACCCCAGAAAAGAACTTGGTACCTGCAGTGTTAATGGAAGGGATTCCCCTTCCAAACACTAGCATACTACTCCACCTTCTCCCCTCCTCCCGTCCTCCACACATCAACAACTCTTCAATAAATGTAAGTGACATGTTATTGTACAATATTTACATGTGTATTTAGGTATTCTTCATTAAATTGTGTATTATTTAATGTCAAAAGTTCTAAAAAAATTTTATTTAACTACTTTTGGAAGTCTTGGACGGATTAAATTTATTTCCATTATTTCTTATGGGGGAAAAATGATTCAAGTAACGATTGTTTTGCCTTAAGATATGCCCTTCTGACGGATTAATATCGTAAGTCGAGGTACCACTGTACTTGTAATAGCACACAATTTAGACATAAATTGAACAATAATTTAATAGAAATAATTTCTAAAGAATAAGCAATAGTAATGGATCATTGTAATTGTAAATTCAATGACAACATATTAACAAATCATTTACCAAGGTGGGTAAACACTTACCACTTAAAGTATACTGAAAACAATAATGAACATACCTTTAAATTCAATCATGTCTACCTAAGTTCTTTGTTGGGAATAGGATTGGCATTCTCCCAATGTATTTTTCAAGCAGGGCGTTCAAAGACAGCACCAGACAGTGGTGACACCACTGGCTGATCTGGCACTTCATTTCTTACTAAAAAGGACAAAAGCTTTAATTTT
>WNWK01050501.1:0-12811 GCA_009830355.1 Cherax destructor | reverse complement strand
CCCCTCATATCAAGGCTGAGGGACTGGACTCCCCTTCATATCAAGGCTTTGAGGGACTGATCAATGACACTACCTCTTCATTTCTACTGTTTCCAGTGTTAGAATAACATGTTTTAGACTGAAAAAACGCTTGCTGTGTAAGTGAAACGCCTCGTCAATAAAAACACCCGAAGTGCTGCGCATGTGGCGTTCTCGTCAAATTAATGGTACTCGTATACAAATGCACGTTCATGTGTTTTGCCTCGCCAGATCTTCGTACTCTGCTGCACATGCGCCAGCTGCTGTTCATGGTTCTGGTCATTACGCACTCCTACTCCATCGTTTCGGTAGGCTTTCGGAAGCCCAGTGCCGCCTCATTTCTGGCTCCTCCTGGGCTCTTGCTTCGAAGTGTCTCCCTTCGGTTCCTTGTCGTCTGCGTCATGAGATCGACTCCCGAAGTGGGTTAGTTTCTATTGGTACTTGTGGTGGCAGTGGTTGTGACATTTAAGGAACACTCCAAACGGACTTGTGTCGGCGCGGGGCTGACCTGTCTTGTAGGGTGAGGCTCACTCCTCTAGGGCAGGTCCAACTCGCTTGTTAGCTTCCTTGCTCTCAGTGAGGTCTTCCTTATTTTTCTGAGATCACTTTCTCATTCAGTCACTGGCATTGATGCTACTGATGATAGGTGCTGCCATCAATTATTGATGATAGCTGCTGCCATCAACCAATGATGATTTCTACTGACATCAACCATTGATAATAGCTAATGTAACAAGCCATTCCATAATAAAAAATAATCTCAAGAGATTTTCTACGTAATTCAACCTGAGCTTACATAGTTTGTATGGAAGATTTAAAAATATATTCACTTTTTTACACTGTCAGTATTTATATTTAAAGTAGCACAGAATATATAACTGGGGGGCTGTGTTTAAAACACTTTAATTAAATCCTTTTTAAGGGATTAAGGTATTCTTGGCTGGTGGTGGAATGTTTACTTGTGTGACTTTAGTCGATAGGCTTTAAACCCCATTAATCAACTTTAAAGTAGTAACCGTATATATTGATATACATCTCCTAACAGTCTACACCATCACTCCATCTACGCCCCCCTACAACATTAACACCATACTTGCTATTAGAATGTTGAGACATGATATATATATGTTTTAGCTAAAAATTGAAGCATGTAAGAAAATACTTTAAACAGTTCTGAATCGTCTACACCCCAGACACTTTCACTTCCAGTCTTAGTGAACGTCTAAAAGTATATAATCACAGATGGAAATAAATTTGTAACCTCCACGAAGTATATCTCCTCTGCATGGAAGCTGTTTGTTTACTATCACATATCTTAAAGTCCCTCCCAAGAAACTCATCGTAGTAACTCATTCTTGAAGTCACTTGTGTACTCACTTATTTGTATTCACCTGTTTGTGGTTGCAGGGTCGATTCACAGCCTGGCACCGCCTATTGCTGGTCGTTACTAGGTCCACTCTTTTGCTCCATGAGCTTTATCGTATCTCTTCTTAAAGCAGTGTATATACACTGAGATATATAAGTTTCAGAGCCTAAATTTCTGAGTTACAGGAGTTATATAGTGTTGGAATACTCTTGAAGTCATAGAGCTTGTGAAGTTTTAAAACCCCAATTACAGCACCACAAGTCAAATAATGTTGAGCAGGTCAGGAGAGCTTGTCAACAAGGTCACTGGTGTTCCATGTCTATCATTCTTTTACCCTCGTATGTTTACAGCTTGAGAGATGTTGTCCCCCTCATCTCATCATAAAGGATACTGTCATCCTACCCCATTTCATTTCAAAGTCCATCCCAGGATGCCACCTACGACAGTCGACTATTATCTACGCACCTATTTTTGCAAGGTGAACAGGAAGTTCAAGGTTAGGTACGCCAAGACCCAGGTACCTATATATATTGTTAATTGAAGAGGAGCAGCAGGTGTGAGGAGACTTACCTAGAATTAGTGGCCAACCCGGGAATCGAACGCGAGTCCCTTCGGTTGTAAGTTGAACTCTAACCAATGAGCTGCTGTTCATTTCGTCAGATCATGTATATATTTTTCATTTATGTTAATGTAAAAAATTTAATAATTTTGAACCAAAAGAGCCTTGAAAACTTACCTAACCTTATTATAACAAGCGCAATTTAATTTAGACTAATCAACTAAATATATTTCAGATAAGTTTACAATAATTTAATAATAAACAAACACAATGAAATATTTTTTTTCGTTAGGTTCAGAATGATTTTTGCATACACAAATTTTCGCTTGCCTTATTCGGCAAGAAGGGCGTTGTTATTTAAGCCAAAATCGAAAGTTTTACCTATATGGAGATATATATATATATATATATATATATATATATATATATATATATATAACTCGTAAATATAAGCAAGACAGTTCCCAGGTAGTTTGAAGACTGTCGGTGTGATGCCAGTACGTCAGACCGTACGTAGGTGACAGTCAATATCAGATGCGGGTTGGGCTAGTGCCGTGCGTGGTACCTTCAGTGTCACCTTAGGCATCAAGTTCCCGTGACGCAGAAACTACTGGTTGTTAAGCAGCGATTCAACGATCCATTAAGAATTCAAGGAGGAAAATTTATTTTACGAGGCATTAAATCTCGAACCCAGGAAGAAATGTTCAACACAATCATTGCAACACAATCATTGCAACGCAACAAATCATTGCAACACAATCATCACAGATCCCCAAAGAGCAACGCTAGTGAGCAGGTCAGGGTAGATGGGCAGGTCAGGGTATATACGTCGGGTATTTGGGCCGTTTTTAAGCCCAGGTCAAAAAAAAATTGATTTAAAAACTCGTTACAAGAAAATCATGACATTTCGCAATCATTTAACATTCTTACATAGGTTATTTTTTCTATTTTAAATTTTGGCCTCAAATATGCGTTCACAAATTAGTAAAAAAGAGCTGATGATGATTTTTTAAAAAAACATTGATAGTTTCATTGATTAAATTGACTTTTGTATAATTGATACTGTCCATTTATTTCTAATATTTCACTTAAAATTAAATAATTCCACTTTAAACAATAATACATTACAGCTTCTATCTTCTATTTGAAATAAAATAAAAAAAAGAAAAACCTAACAATATTCAATAAGTAACTAACCCGTCTACTAAGACTAACTTCTAAACTCAGGCAGGAACTTTAACATTAGTGAGTGGCCAGTTGAACAGTTGTGATGAAGGTGTTCGATTGATGTTGTGGTGTTCTCGTCAAACACAGAGACTCAGAGTTGACGAAGTTGAGTCTCTGAGGATCTGAGGACACAACTAATAAGTTCTCTGAGGCAAGAGGTGGGTGGGTGGGTGGGTTAGTCTGTCGTCTCTGTCAGGGCGTAGATAGTCAACATCAGTATGGCAAGGAGATGCGGGGTTTGATTTTGTGAGGTACGCCACGAGTCATGAGGTACTGCCCACGAGTCTGAGGTACTGCCCACGAGTCATGAGGTACTGCCCACGAGTCATGAGGTACTGCCCACGAGTCATGAGGTACTGCCCAAGTATCATGAATAGACTGGGAGTAGCCCTTTTTTTATTTTTAGCGAAACTGGATGCACCAGCAGTGCACTATTCTGTATGATAGTTACATTGTGGGAACACCAGGAGTGTGTTGCTACACTATTCTATATGATAGTTACATTGTGGGAACACCAGCAGTGTGTTGCTACACTATTCTATATGATAGTTACATTGTGGAACACCAGCAGTGTGTTGCTACACTATTCTATATGATAGTTACATTGTGGGAAAAACAGCGTGTGTTGCTCACTATTCTATATGATAGTTACATTGTGGGAACACCAGCAGTGTGTTGCTACACTATTCTATATGATAGTTACATTGTGGGAACACCAGCAGTGTGTTGCTACACTATTCTATATGATAGTTACATTGTGGGAACACCACAGTGTGTTGCTACACTATTCTATATGATAGTTACATTGTGGGAACACCAGCAGTGTTTGCTACACTATTCTATATGATACTTACACAGTGGAAACAAAATTACTTGTTTTTCCCCTCTTAAATAAGTGTTGAATTGTATCAACCGGGAGCTGGGAGGCTTCAAATGACATCGTCAAGTATTCTACTAAAGCTTCCATCTTTAAGGGGTTCCTTGTTGAGGTAGAGTTATCGGTCTGAGGATTGGACCTCTTGGTCTTCTTCCTCAGACCGAACCTATTACTCCCCAATCCCCCTCCCTTTTCCCTTTCCTCCTCCTCCTCCTACTCATCCCTCCTTTTTTCCCCTTCCCATTTTTACCCTGGGAGCTTCTCTCCACAGGCATTCTAGTTCCTAGGTAGGGGAAGGGTATCGTGGTCCATCCCATTCCATTGGAGGTTCTTGGCGGTGGTGTGTTTGCCGTGGAATCGGGATCGCCTGGGGATGTCCCGATCTCTCTCCGGTCCCCCGGGGGGTGGCTGGGATTTTTCCCGGGCGACATGTATCTCGGGAGGCCAGCTTTGATTCCAGGGGTGGTGGTCGAAGGAGGTATGCTTTGTGGCGGGTATCCGGCCACCCTCTCTTTGTCCGCCGAGGTGGCTCGGTGGATGTGAGGTTGCTATCCCGGATTGCTGGTTTACTGGCATGAAGGGTAGGTTATGGCACTGGTTCCATGCAGCATCTGCACTACTTGCGGTGTTGGGGTCCTCTTGGGCGCAGAGGGGTTTTACGCCCTTTCATTCCTCCTAGGAGCTATTCCTCCACGTTCCCCTTTTTTATTCTTTTTTTTTTTATTTTCTTTTCTTCTTTTTTTTTTTTCTTAAAAACAAAAGAAAATAACAACATGGACGACCCAATCCATGAACCTACTACCTCCGGGCCCCTTCCTGATACCCCACCCAGTTCTGACCCTACCTCTATGGACAACTCTTCGGACACCTCCAATACCCCTGTACCTCTTGCTGGTGCCGGTTCATCACCTGCTTCAGGTACCGGGGTTCCAACAGGCTCTTTGACATGTCTGACCTTGCTTTCCCTGACCTTGTTTCCCGGGCTTCTCCTCTATGGTGCGGCAATTTTGGATTGCTCGCCCGTCACACGTCCGGACCACCTCTGGTCCCACATTCAAACGACCAAGACCCTTACATGATGATTCGACTCTTCCTTCTCATTCATCTCAGAAACGACCAGCTCGTCACGCACTCCCCTTAAACCCCTTTGTTTCATACTACTCAATGGACAAAGTTTTTACTCAAAGATCGACTACTCCAACTACCTATTTTTCCGATCATAGTATTGGAAAAGCTCTCTATGTCATGTAGGTAAAGATATCTCATTTCACGCTCTCAAGAGCACTCGCATCATCACGGTCCAGAATGCTGGCCAAGCTCACGATCTTTCTCTCCTTATGACCATAGATACTATTCCTATCACTACTGACAAACATCATTCTTCAATTTTTGTAGTGGTACTGTCATTTTACCCCACACCATTGTCCAACGGGAAATTTTTAGACATGTGATGATGACATTCTGGAGCAGCTTGAGCTCCCAAAACCTCCCTATCCTTAAAGTTGACACTTTTGTCCTCCTGCCCGTAAGTGAAGACGTTATCCTTGCAATATAGCTCGTTTAACATTTGACTGCCGTGAACTTCTACCCCGGTCACATTGCAGGTCACCAGTTACAAGTTCCCAAAAGGGGACCCTACACCGCAACAGTGTAGAAACTGCTGGCGTTTGGTCATCCAGTGAAAAATTGCAGGTCCATGGCCGAATGCCCAGTCTGTGGTGCCACGACCATGCCAGTCTTTCTTTTAATCTACCTCCCTCTTGCCTTAACTGTCATGAGGCGCATCCATCGTACTCTGCCATTGTCAGGTTTATTTTAAAGAGCAGGAAATCCGTTATCTCAAGAGGCGGAAGGCTTTTCATATGCTATAGCTGTCTCTCATCTACGCCTTCAAGGAGACTTCACCATTTCCCATTCTCATATTGCTAAATGTCCCCCACTTCTGGGGTTCCAACTCCTGCGGCTTCCTCTTTGGGCACCCCAACCTCAGTCACCCCTGTCTCGAATTCTTTTGCTGTTCTTGGCTCCGAAGTTCCTATCTCGGTATCCCATACTGTCCTCACCCCTTCCTCTACTCACTCGCACAGTTCTGTGTCTTCACGCCCTCATCCAACACCTAATTCTCACCGCCTCTTCTTCTCATAAGTCCGCAAAAATTCCCTTGCCAGGTTCTTCACCGACTAGTTCTGTAACGAGTGTGGAGGTTCATCCTCCTCCTCATTCAATATCTTCATCCCCGTCCCCTCCCAAGCTTCTTCCTTGCTGCCCCCCAGGTTGCTTCCACCCTGTCCTCTCCCAAGCCCCTTCGACAGCTTTTCTTCCATCTCCATGTACTGTCTATAGTCTCCCCCATTGTTGCTCACCCCCCCTCCTCATTTGCACCCGTTGGCAACAACGTTGGTCTGACCTACTAAAAAAACAAACTTCATTCTATTAAACTGAGTATAGGTTTTGGCCTTCTTCTTGTCACCAATGTTGAGGTTGGGAGACTACACTCTTCCCATCTTCCCATCGGCCACACTCGTTTTACTCACAGGTATCTCATGGAGAGGCTCCCTGTCCCTCTCTGTGAGCATTGTCAGGTTCCAGTGTCTGTTCACCATATTCTGTTGGACTGCCCCCACTATCAACGGAGCAGAATTTACCTCCAACGACATCTTTGCTCTGCGGTCCTTTCTTTACCTTCCTTTCTTGCTGATGGACCCTCCTTTAATCCTGACTCTCTCATTGACTTTTTGGGCAACAACGACTTACTACACAAACTCGGAAGATTATGCCTCTAGCACTCCCCAGTCCCTTCTACCTCAATCTCTTGCTATACCCCTATCCTTGCACTATCCACTGTCCTACTGCACTCCATACCCTACTAATTCTCCCCCTCCCCCTTCAATCCATTCTCCCTGCATTCTGCACTACCCTGCAGTGCTGTATGACCCCTATGGGTTAGCGCTCTTTTGATTATAATAATAATAATACTAAAGCTTCATCAGCTACTGCAGCAGAGCTGGAGTTACTACCACTTTGGAATTACCATCTCTCAAGGCAACCCATCCCACACTCAGGAGAAACGTAATTGAGAAAGGAAGTAAAATATGTTTGGATGATTTAATATATCTACATACATACATTCATATGGAAGAAATCACAAAAAATGCTGATTGCAAATATGAAAAAAATATCATAGTGAGAATTGAAAAACCTTAAGATGTGTGTGAAGCGCACGATGTCAGTAGTAGTTCAGTAGTAGTATTTGTATCTTACAAATAACGTTACTGATTCACTGACTGTTATGTGACTCATGCTGACCCAGCATGACGTATGAGCCCCTGAATGCCCTCCGGGCACTGGGCTTCTCAGTTCAAGGCAAGGTATAGAGACAGACAGGTAGGGCAGGCCTGAGTGCTCCCCATAATTTCCTCTAATATAAGTTACCAAGCCAAGTTACGTTTGTGTTTATTACCAAATCCATCAAGAACCAGCACGACAATGAAAGCGCTCAGGTTTTATGTCCTATTTTCACTGTGGTATTTTTTTTTTACATTAATATGTAATAATGCAGAGCCATTATAAGCTAGGGGTTGGCAGGGACAGGCTTGGTTGGAGAGGGGCAGGCGAGGGCCACAGCGGTCACAGTGGCTTGGTTGGAGAGGGGCAGGCGAGGCCAGCAGCGGTCACAGTGGCTTGGTTGGAGAGGGGCAGGCGAGGGGCCAGCAGCGGTCACAGTGGCTTGGTTGGAGAGGGGCAGGCGAGGGGCCAGCAGCGGTCACAGTGGCTTGACATGAGGAGATCAACTTACACCAAAAACAAGAAAATCTCCGTAACTGCCTTACGTGTCTCCTCGAGTTAACTTGTGCAGCAGGCAGCAATGTGGCAGGCACCAACGTGGCAGGCAGCAACGTGGCAGGCAGCAAAACAGGCACAGATACGGAGAGGCTGGCAGATAGCAAGACAGAGGCTTGTAGCCAAGAGACTGGCTGGTAGTCAGAAAGACAGACACCAGGTAGCAAAGGAGATATGCTGGCTGGCTGGCGGAAGATAGGCTGGGCTGGCTGGCAGACAAGCAGGTTTGGGGGGCAGCAAAACATACAGGTTTGCAGACAGAAAGATAGGCAGGAAGCAGACAGGTTGGCAGACAGGTTGGCAGGAAGGCAGACAGGTTGGCAGGAAGGCAGACAGGTTGGCAGGAAGGCAGACAGGTTGGCAGGAAGGCAGACAGGTTGGCAGGAAGGCAGACAGGTTGGCAGGAAGGCAGACAGGTTGGCAGGAAGGCAGACAGGTTGACAGGAAGGCAGACAGGCAGACAGGTTGGCAGGAAGGCAGACAGGTTGACAGGAAGGCAGACAGGCAGACAGGTTGGCAGGAAGGCAGACAGGTTGACAGGAAGGCAGACAAGTTGACAGGAAAACAGGAAACAAAGAAGCAGCAAAGGGAAATTCCACGATGTCTGTGATTCTAGCAAAATATTCGCCTCTTCAATGGAGGTGCCTTGATGCCAGTGAGGGAGGGGGTCTTGATTAAAAAAATTGGAGTTATCCTCCCCCTCTTTCCATGGATCGAATCTGATTACCTCCCCCCTACCAGCATCTGCTTTAAACCTCTTACAACATGATACTCAGAATTTTTTTTGAATATGAGTCCTGGCCTCTCTAAGCTAGATACTTAGTTGCCCAATAGTGTGACTTTCCAGCACTGTGTTTATATTGTTTAAATTAATTAGAACTAACGAATTCATTAGAATCGTATTTAGATGCAAATCTAAGTTGATTTACTCTGGTTATGGGTTTGTTTAAAGGTTCCCTTCTTAGGGGAATAAGTTCCATAGGTTCCAGGATATTAAAAATGTAGATTTATAGTAAATTTAAAAGTTCTCAAGCCATTTGTTCTGCTATATGTTGGTTCTGTGAACAAGTGCCGGTGATCATAGAGGAATGAATAAGACACGTGTGTAATCCTTGGGTGTCTTTATTCCGTAACGTTTCGCCAGCACAACAGGCTTTTTTCAATCAAAAGTAGGCATATTAAACACTGGAGGCAGTATAAGTAATTTTAGATATAAAATATGTATTTGAAGATAACTAAATACACGGGCATACTTACCTCAAAATATTAATTGACTGAGTGTTGAAATAATCACAATATTTGCAGAGTATCCTTATTAATATAGTTACAAGTTTCTTAATGCGGTTTAGTGATAGTCAATCATTGGTTAAAACACTGTTGCTGAGGTTATCTTTTAGAAAACACCTTGTTGGGTTCCCTTTTGGGAAAAAGAGAATGGAATCCCCGGCTCACTGTCTTCTTGGCCTTTGTAATTTGTTAAGTTTACGATAGATTATTGTGTCAGTAAGTAACCTTTGGTTATTTTAATGTTTTGTGAGATTGTAGTGTGGATAAGAGTATTTCCTGTATATTTACTCGAATTAGTTTAGCATATGATGGGATTTCTTATTTTTTCACGGGTCGTATAAACAAAGTATATACAGTGTATATGCCTCTGTTTATATAACCAGAGGGGATATACAGTGTATATACCTCTCTGTTTCAGTGTATTACCTTGATATATACCTTACCTTTGAAGAGTTTCGAGTTTCACTATTTTGGAGCCCGGCCATGGGCCAGGCTCGTCTGGTGCTAGCATGGTCAACCAGGCTGTTGCCTTGAGGCCCGCTGCCCCATATATCCATCACAGCCTGGTTGATCTGGCACCTGGTAAAGAACTTGACCATTTTCCCTCTTGAAGGCTTCTACACTTGTCCCAGCAGTGTTTCTGATATCTCCCGGTAAGATGCTGAATAGTCTGGGGCCACGAATGTTGATACAGTGTTCTCGTATTGTCCCCACCGCACCCCTGCTTCTCACTGGGTTTATTTTACACTTCCCATTTTTTAGTTATTAAAGTATTCTTAAAGTGAACTGGTGACACTGCAGACTTTAATGACCCTCGTGTAGTAGGTAGGCTTTCAACTTAATAAACTAACCATTTCAGTTTTCAGAGATATGTATGTATGTATGTATGTATGTATGTATGTATGTATGGACAGTTATCCTAGCCTGTCCTTGGTCGTGGGTGTGGATAGACAGTGATGTTAAATGTCCTTGGTGATTGAAGGGGTTGGGGGGGGGGGAGGGGAAGGGGAGTTGAGGGGGGGGGTAGGATGTCTGGATCCAGGATAAGTTTTCTAGGAATCTAGTTGACCTTCAGAAAGCCCTTTTTAAAAATTTTACCCGATGGATGAGGGAGAGTGGGAAGTGTTTTGTGTGCGCGTCTGTGTGTGTGTGTGTGTGTCTGTCTGTCTGTCTGTCTGTGTCTGTTTGTCTGTCTCTGTCTGTCTGTTCTCTTTTTCTTCACACACACACACACACACACACACACACACACATCAATTAGGTGTCAGAGCGTCAAGAGATTCTTGACGCTACTGGAGTCCTCGTAATCTAAGAGGACCTAATTCCCTCCCATATCCAGATGCTGCACGGCCCCTGAGGGCTTAGCGTTTTAGATAGTATAACAACATGGCCTTTTTTACCTGCGTCACGCTAATTACATCCAGGTGAGTGGTATCCCTGAAAGTCCTTGTATGGTAAGACTTGTGAACAATACAATGATTGTTTTCTTGAGGCATCACCAGCGGGGTTTGTGTGACCTCTAACGGGTCTGTGTTTGTGTGTTCAGCGTATGTCTGTGCTGTATGTATGTATATGTGTGTTCAACATATTTTGTGCTGTATGTGTGTGTGTGTGTGAGAGAGAGAGAGAGAGAGAGAAGAAGGTGAAAACAGATTACATAATAGTTAAATTTGGGGTTTTGTCCCCAACATTAATAAGATTGTCACATAACAGGTGAGTTTACAAGTTATGTTTACCATCATATTGTCTCCTCTTTCATCACATTCCAGCAGTCAGTATTCAGGTTAAATTTGTGAAGACTTTCTTGAAAACCTGGGAAAAATCTATTCGTAATGTGGGAAGAATTACCTTGAGAAAGCTGGAACAATTTGGGTCAAAAAATGAAACATCTGTAGGAAATTTTTCTAATACATTTTTTCTGAAGATTTTACTTCAGCCTCTTTTTATTCCCGTGATTTTTTTTTCCTTCTCATTCTATAGTTTCTTCTGTGTTTTCCCCTTTATCTTGCATTTCTTACTTCTCCCTTCTCCGCTACTTTTCCCATATATTATTCTTAGTCTCGTTGTGGCTGTCAGTTATCCCTTCATCTGGCTTTCCCCTTTGAATTATCAGCGATTATTCCTCTTCTGATTCTTCCTTTGCTTGTCCCCTTTTCTCCCATACGTCTCGTGTACCTCTAACTTAACAATATGATACTAATTCCCAAGTGCTAGTAACTCCAGCTCTGTTGGAAGGCTACTGAAGCCGCCTTAGCTGTTCGGCCTAATGAAATACCTAACGATATCCTCACTGCCCTAATGACTTCTCTCAGCTCAGACTAACACATTTCAATACTTCACAGAACCCAATCCTATGTGATGGAATACGACATGAAAACAAATTTTCTGTACCCACTGTGTGACTATCAACACAGCCAGAGTACACAATTAATTAAGAATCTCCAAAGATACCCGGGGTTGGGGTTAGGTTCGTTGTGTATAGTTTTTTCTCTCCTTCCAGTCTCAGAAAGTAGTGTGGGTTACCTAGAGGTGCGTGTGAGTGTACTTACCTAGTGGATGACACACGTTCGATATTTAGGTATAAAAATCGGAAAGGCACAATACTGTAAGAGAGATTCTGTTATCTGCTGGTTATCTGTGCAACATTTAGGTATCTTTATTGCTGAAAGATTTCCTTGCACAGCAGACTTCTTCAGTCGAGCAACATTACAAGTTTAAAAAAGTTTTCTTCAAATTGAATAGACAATGAAGAAGTAAATTGAAAAGATTGAAGTGTTTCCCATTGTTATTATGCTATTAATATATTGATACTTAGTTGTTTGTGAGGGTTGGGTCATTCTCCTGGGCCCCGTCTCTTAACTCATAGCTATCAGCAATAATTTCTGGTCTCCAGGACCAGATCATATCTACTCCTAAAGCTGTACAATTATGACTACGAAATCATAATAAAACGATTGAAAACGATTCAGAGAAAGAGTCAGACTTGAAATCCATCGCATCTAAATTTTCAGGCCGGTGCGTTAACCACTGGCCTATGCAGTCAATAATTCCATACGGGTATATTTCCATAGGAATGTTAACATGGGCCCCATTGTAACCCCAAATGCAGTGAGTCACAGTGGAGCCCATGGTAACATTCCTCTGGTTCTAGAAATATACCTTAGATGAATCTTGTTAGGCCGGCATGGTCAGTGGTTAGCCCCACTGGCCTGTGAGATTTAAGACACCTGTCGTAGGTTTAACCACCACCTGTTCCTGAACTGCCAACAATATTTACCTCGGCCGCTTGAACATTTACAGCAGATCACTTACACTCACGTGTTTCTGTGATCTTGTAAAGATATGTGTACCAGTGTGTGAACATGTGTTACTACGTGCTTGTGTGTGTGTTTGTGTGCTTCTCTGTGCATGTGACCGTATTTGTAGATGCTTGTGTGTTTATATTCTGTGGCGTAAGTATTTGATCTTGTTTGTGTTATCCCTGGGGGTGTTTGTCAAATTGATTGTGTGTGTGTGTGTGGTGTGTGTGTGTGTGTGTGTGGTTTGTGGTGTGTGTGTGTGTTTTTGTGTGTGTGTGTGTGTGTGTTTTTGTGTGTTTTTGTGTGTGTGTGTGTGTGTGTGTTTTTGTGTGTGTGTT
>WNWK01050500.1:0-12812 GCA_009830355.1 Cherax destructor | reverse complement strand
AAGGGGACAGGAGTTCACTAATTGTAGATAAATGGTTGGGGTTTTTTTTCTGATATATATAGCTTTTTAAAAGGAAATTGCTGTTGCCAATTTGTAACATGTAATTATTAAACGTTTCGGAACTGTAAAATGAAATTTTAAATGTTTTTTAATTTTTTTGTGAACTGAAAAATTTATTTGCAGTCGTCAATGAGTATCACTGTATATCCTTAGGAATAGAAATATGTTATGGTGGACTGTATTTCATTATTTGGGTTTATGTTTTGTGGACTCTGTATTTATTTATTAGGGGAAAGGGGACAGGAGTTCACTAATTGTAGATAAATGGTTAGGGATATGTTTTTCTGATATATGCATAGCTTATTAAAGGAAATTGCTGTTGCGCAATTTGTAACATGTAATTATTGAACGTTTCGGAACTGTAAAATGTAATTTTAAATGTAATTTTAATTTTTGTGAACTGTAAAATTTATTTGCAGTCGTCAATGAGTATCACTGTATATCCTTAGGAATAGAGAATATGTTATGGTGGACTGTATTTCATTATTTGGGTTTATGTTTTGTGGACTCTGTATTTATTTATTAGGGGAAAGGGGACAAGAGTTCACTGGTGGTAGAGGTAAGGGTTTTAGGGCATAGTTTTCTGAGGTTTTCTGATATTTTCGATATTTTCACTGTTTAACCAAAGAATTGCTGTTGTATAATTTGCAACATGTATTTTGCATGTTTGACTTATAAATGTATATTTATTGGAAACTAATAAAATGTAAAAAAAAAATTTATCAAACTTTTAAATAGAATTTCTACTGCAATTGAAATTTATGGGAAAAGTAAGCGAAATTTATGATTTTTTTTTGAGGAGGCTTACTTATAGGTATATTTTATCTAAAAAAAAAAAATTAAGAAAAATTTGGTAAAATGGTATTTTATTGCATATTTCGACGTTTTAGAGCGGTTTCAGTGCTTTTCTGACAAAACTCATATTTTACCTAAAATACTGTAATTATCAAACTTTTAAATAGAATTTCTGCTGCAATTGAAATTTATGAATTTTTTTTTTGAGGAGGCTTACTCATAAGTATTTTTTATCTAAAAAAATAGTTTTTCATAAAATCCTGAAAATTCCTTGAATCGTCAAAAAAATGCAATAAAATAACCTTATATAACATTTTTTAATATTTATAAATTATTTACATATTTTTAAAAAATCCCATTAAAAATCTATAAAAATCAATATTATTATAGAATATTTCATATTATTTTTCAAAAAATACATGAAATATTAAAATCTTGGAAAAATGTGCATATTTCGACGTTTTAGAGCGGTTTGAGTGCTTTTCTGAGAAAACTCATTTTTTAGCTAAAATATTTAGATTATCAAACTTTTAAATAGAATTTCTGCTGCAATTGAAATTTATGGGAAAATTAAGCGAAATTTTATGATTTTTTTTGAGGAGGCTTACTCATAGGTATATTTTATATAAAAAAATAGTTTTTCAGAAAATCCTTGAAAATGCCTTGAATCGTCAAAAAATGCAATGAAATAACATTTTATACCATTTTTTAATATTTATAAATTATTTACATATTTTAAAAAATCCCATTAAAAATCTATAAAAATCCATATTATTATAGAATATTTCATAAGTTTTTTCAAAAAATACATGAAACTTAAAAATCTTAGAAAAATTTGCTAAAATGGTATTTAATTGCATATTTCGACGTTTTAGAGCGGTTTGAGTGGTTTTCTGACAAAACTCATTTTTTACCTAAAATACTGTAATTATCAAACTTTTAAGTAGAATTTCTACTGCAAGTGAAATTTATGGGAGAAGTAAGTGAAATTTATGATTTTTTTCAGGAGGCTTACTTATAGGTATATTTTATCGAAGAAAAAATAGCTTTCCAGAAAATCCTTGAAAATGCCTTGAATCGTCAAAAAATGCAATAGAATAACATTTTATACCATTTTTTAATATTTATAAATTATTTACATATTTTTAAAAAATCCCAATAATATTATATAAATATAAATATTTTTATAGAATATTTCATATTATTTTTCAAAAAACACATAAAACATTAAAATCTCAGAAAAATGTGCTAAAATGGTATTTTATTGCATATTTCGACGTTTTAGAGCAGTTTGAGTGCTTTTCTGACAAAACTCATTTTTTAGCTAAAATACTTAGATTACCACACTTTTAAATATAATTTCTACTGCAATTGAAATTTATGGGAAAATTAAGCGAAATTTTATGATTTTTTTTGAGGAGGCTTACTCATAGGTATATTTTATCTAAAAAAATAGTTTTTCAGAAAATCCTTGAAAATGCCTTGATTCGTCAAAAAATGCAATAAAATAACGTTTTATAGCATTTTTGCGTATTTATAAATTATTTACATATTTTTTAAAAATCCCTTTAAAAATCTATAAAAATCAATATAATTGCATTTTATTGCATATTTCGACGTTTTAGAGCGGTTTGAGTGCTTTTCTGACAAAACTCATTTTTTAGCTAAAATACTGTAATTATCAAACTTTTAAATATAATTTCTGCTGCAATTGAAATTTATGGGAAAATTAAGCGAAATTTTATGATTTTTTTTGAGGAGGCTTACTCATAGGTATATTTTAACTAAAAAAATAGTTTTTAGAAAATCCTTGAAAATGCCTTGAATCGTCAAAAAATGCAATGAAATAACATTTTATACCATTTTTTAATATCTATAAATTATTTACATATTTTTAAAAAATCCTATTAAAATATATAAAAATCAATATTATTGCATTTTATTGCATATTTCGACGTTTTAGAGCGGTTTGAGTGGTTTTCTGACAAAACTCATTTTTTAGCTAAAGTACTGTAATTATCAAACTTTTAAATAGAATTTCTACTGCAATTGAAATTTATGGGAAAAGTAAGCAAAATTTTAAATTTTTTTTTAACGAAGATATTTTATCTAAAAAAATAGTTTTTCAGAAAAATCCTTGAAAATGCCTTAAATCGTGAAAAAATGCAATAAAATAATGTTTTATAGCATTTTTGCCTATTTATAAATTATTTACATTTTTTTAAAAAGTCCCTTTAAAATGAATAAAAAACACTATTATTATACAATATTTCATATTATTTTTCAAAAAATACATTAAACATTAAAAAGTTTAAAAAAATGTTCTAAAATTGTATTTTATTGCATATTTCGACGTTTTAGAGTGGTTTGAGTGCTTTTCTGACAAAACTCATTTTTTAGCTAAAAAACTGTAATTATCAAACTTTTAAATAGAATTTCTACTGCAATTGAAATTTATGGGAAAAGTAAACGAAATTTATGATTTTTTTTTTTGAGGAGGCTTACTTATAGGTATATTTTATCTAAAAAAAATAGCTTTTCAGAAAACCCTTGAAAATGCCTTGAATCGTCAAAAAATGCAATGAAATAACATTTTATACCATTTTTTAATATTTATAAATTATTTACATATTTTTAAAAATCCCTTTAAAAATCTATAAAAATCAATATTATGGCATTTTATTGCATATTTCGACGTTTTAGAGCGGTTTGAGTGCTTTTCTGACAAAACTAATTTTTTAGCTAAAATACTTAGATTATCAAACTTTTAAATAGAATTTCTACTGCAATTGAAATTTATGGGAAAAGTAAGCGAAATTTTATGATTTTTTTGAGGAGGCTTACTCATAGGTATATTTTATCTAAAAAAATAGTTTTTCACAAAATCCTTGAAAATGCCTTGAATCGTCAAAAAATGCAATGAAATAACATTTTATCTATAAAATCAATATTTTATAGAATATTTCATATTATTTTCGAAAAATACATGAAACATTAAAAATCTCAGAAAAATGTGCTAAAATCGATTTTATTGCATATTTCGACGTTTTAGAGCGGTTTGAGTGCTTTTCTGGCAAAATTCATTTTCTAGCTAAAATAATTAGATTATCACACTTTTAAAGAGAATTTCTACTGCAATTGAAATTTATGGGAAAAGGAAGCAAAATTTATGATTTTCTTTTAGGAAGCTTACTCATAGGTATATTTTATCTAAAAAAATAGTTTTTCAGAAAATCCCAGAAAATGCCTTAAATCGTCAAAAAATGCTATAAAATAACGTTTTATAGCATTTTTGAATATTTATAATTATTTCATATTTTTAAAAAATCCTATTAAAAATCTATAAAAATCAATATTTTTAGAATATTTCATATTATTTTCGAAAATACATGAAACATTAAAAAGCTCAGAAAAATGTGCTAAAATCGTATTTTATTGCATATTTCGACGTTTTAGAGCGGTTTGAGTGCTTTCTGGAAAACTCATTTTTAGCTAAAATACTTAGATTTTCACACTTTTAAATGAAATTTCTACTGCAATTGAAATTTATGGGAAAAGTAAGCAAAATTTTATGATTTTCTTTTAGGAAGCTTACTCATAGGTATATTTATCTAAAAAAAGTTTTTCAGAAAATCCGTGAAAATGCCTTGAATCGTCAAAAAATGAATAAAATACGTTTTATAGCATTTTATGATATTTACTATTTAATTATTTACATATTTTTAAAAAATCCCATTAAAAATCTATAAAAATCAAATTTTTATATTGAATATTTAATATTATTTTCGAAAATACATGAAAATTAAAAATTCAAAAAATGTGTCTAAAATCAGATTTTATTGATATTTCGACGTTTTAAACAGTTTGAGTGCTTTTCTGGCAAAACTCATTTTCAGCTAAAATACTTAGCATTTTCACAATTTTAAATAAATTTCTACTGCAATTAAATTTATGGAGAAAATAAGAAAATTTATATATTTTCTTTAGGAAGATTACTCAGATATATTTATTAAAAAAATAGTTTTACTAGAAAATCCTTGAAAATGCCTTAAATCGTCAAAAAATGCAATAAAATAAGTTTTATAGCATTTTTGAATATTATTAATTATTTACATATTTTTAAAAAATCATTAAAAATCTATAAAAATCAATATTATTTAGAATATTTCATATTATTTTCGAAATATACATGAAACATTAAAAAGCTCAGAAAAATGTGCTAAAATCGTATTTTATTGCATATTTCGACGTTTTAGAGCGGTTTGAGTGCTTTTCTGGCAAAACTCATTTTTAGCTAAAATACTTAGATTTTCACACTTTTAAATAGAATTTCTACTGCAATTGAAATTTATGGGAAAAGTAAGCAAAATTTTATGATTTTCTTTTAGGAAGCTTACTCATAGGTATATTTTATCTAAAAAAATAGTTTTTAAGAAAATCCTTGAAAATGCCTTAATCGTCAAAAAATGCAATAAAATAAGTTTATAGCATTTTGAATATTTATAAATTATTTACATATTTTTAAAAATCCATTAAAAATCTATAAAATCAATATTAATTTAGAATATTTCATATTATTTTCAAAAATACATGAAACATTAAAAATCTCAGAAAAATGTGCTAAAATCGTATTTTATTCCTTAAATCTCAAAAAATGCAATAAAATCAAGTTTTATAGCATTTTTTAATATATATAATTATTTACATATTTTTAAAAAATCCCATTAAATATCTATAAAAATCAACATTTTTATAGAATATTTCATATTATTTTCGAAATATACATGAAACATTAAAAAGCTCAGAAAAATGTGCTAAAATCGTATTTTATTGCATATTTCGACGTTTTAGAGCGGTTTGAGTGCTTTTCTGGAAAACTCATTTTTCAGCTAAAATACTTAGATTTTCACACTTTTAAATAGAATTTCTACTGCAATTGAAATTTATGGGAAAAGTAAGCAAAATTTTATGATTTTCTTTTAGGAAGCTTACTCATAGGTATATTTTATCTAAAAAATAGTTTTTCAGAAAATCCTTGAAAATGCCTTAAATCGTCAAAAAATGCAATAAAATCAAGTTTATAGCATTTTGAATATTATTAATTATTTACTATTTTTAAAAATCCCATTAAAAATCTATAAAAATCAATATTTTTATAGAATATTTCATATTATTTTCGAAATATACATGAAACATTAAAAACTCAGAAAAATGTGCTAAAATCGTATTTTATTGCATATTTCAACGTTTTAAGGTTTGAGTGCTTTTCTCAAAACTCATTTACTAAAATCTTAGATTTTCACACTTTAAATAGAATTTCTACTGCAATTGAAATTTATGGGAAAAGTAAGCAAATTTTATGATTTTCTTTTAGGAAGCTTACTCATAGGTATATTTTATCTAAAAAATAGTTTTCAGAAAATCCTGAAAATGTTTGAATCGTCAAAATGCAAAAATAAGTTTATAGCATTTTTGAATATTTATTAATTATTTACATATTTTTAAAATCCTATTAAAAATCTATAAAAATCAATATTATTTTAGAATATTTCATATTATTTTCGAAAATACATGAAACATTAAAAAGCTCAGAAAAATGTGCTAAAATCGTATTTTATTGCATATTTCGACGTTTTAGAGCGGTTTGAGTGCTTTTCTGGCAAAACTCATTTTTCAGCTAAAATACTTAGATTTTCACACTTTTAAAAATTTTCATAATTTGGAAAAGTAAGCAAAATTATGATTTTCGAAGTTACTCATAGGTATATTTTATTAAATAGTTTTCGAAACTTGAATGCCTTAATCGTCAAAAATGCAATAAAATAGTTTTATAGCATTTTTAATATTTATAATTATTTACATATTTTAAAAATCCCATTAAAATCTATAAAATCAATATTTTATAGAATATTCTATTATTTTCGAAAATACATGAAAATTAAAAGCTCAGAAAATGTGCTAAAATCGATTTATGCATATTTCGACGTTTTAAGCGGTTTGAGTGCTTTTCGCAAAACTCATTTTTAGCTAAAATATACATTTTCACACTTTTAAATAATTTCCTGAATTGAAATTATGGAAAAGTAAGCAAATTTATGATTTTCTTTAGGAAGCTTACTCATAGGTATATTTTATCTAAAAATAGTTTTCAGAAAATCTTGAAATGCCTTAATCGTCAAATGCAATAAAATAAGTTTTATAGCATTTTAATATTATTAATTATTTACATATTTTTAAAAATCCCATTAAAATCTATAAAAATCAAATTTTTATAGAATATTTATATTATTTTCGAAAATACATGAAACATTAAAAGCTCAGAAAATGTGCTAAAATCATTTTATGCATATTTCGACGTTTTAGAGCGGTTTGAGTGCTTTTCTGCAAAACTCATTTTTAGCTAAAATATTAATTTTCACATTTTAAAAAATTCTCTGCAATTGAAATTTATGGAAAAGTAACAAAATTTATGATTTTCTTTTAGAAGCTTACTATAGGTATATTTTATCTAAAAAATAGTTTTTCAGAAAATCCTTGAAAATGCTTATCTCAAAAATGCAATAAAATAAGTTTATAGCATTTTAATATTTATTAATTATTTACATTTTTAAAAATCCATTAAAATCTTAAAATCAATATTTTAGAATATTTCATATTATTTTCGAAATACATGAAACATTAAAAGCTCAGAAAATGTGCTAAAATCGTATTTTATGCATATTTCGACGTTTAAGCGGTTTGAGTGCTTTTCTAAAACTCATTTTTAGTAAATACTTAATTTCACACTTTAAATAGAATTTCTACTGCAATTGAATTTATGGAAAAGTAAGCAAAATTTTATGATTTTCTTTAGGAAGCTTACTCATAGGTATATTTTATCTAAAATAGTTTTCAAAAATCCTTGAAATGCTTAATCGTCAAAAATGCAATAAAATAGTTTATAGCATTTTTAATATTTATAATTATTTACATATTTTAAAAATCCCATTAAAATCTATAAAAATCAAATTTTATAGAATATTTCATATTATTTTCGAAAATACATAAACATTAAAAGCTCAGAAAATGTGCTAAAATCGTATTTTATTGCATATTTCGACGTTTTAGAGCGTTTGAGTGCTTTTCTGGAAAACTCATTTTTAGCTAAAATACTTAGATTTTCACACTTTTAAAAAAAATTCTAATCATTTAATTTTAATATTAAATTTTAATTTTTTAAAAATCTTAAAATAATTTTTAAAATTTTATATTTTCGAAAAATGTAACATTAAAAATCAAAAAATTGTAAATTATTATTCATATTTCATTTTAAGTTTATCTTAAAAACTATTTTTAAATATTAATTTATTTTAAAAATTTACATGAAATTATGGGAAAGTATAAAATTTATGATTTTCTTTAGAGTTTTGGATTTTTTTAAAAATAGTTTTTACAAACCTTAAATGCTTTAACATAAAAATGAAAAATAAGTTTATAGATTTTTGAATTTTATTAATTATTTATATTTTTATCCCAATAAAAATTTAAAAAATATTAAGAATTTTCATATTATTTTCAAAATAATAAACATTAAAAGCTAGAAAATTTAAATGTATATTTTATATTTAATTTTAAGCGTTTATGTTTACTCAAATATTTTCGAAAATACTTAATTTTACACTTTAAATAGAATTTCTAATTGAAATTTATGGGAAAAGTAAGAAAATGTTTATTTTCTTTTGGAACTTTCAGTTAATTTTATCTAAAAAATTTTTAGAAATTGAAATCTTGAAGTCAAAATTAAAATAACTTTTTAGCATTTTGAATATATATAAATTATTTAATTTTTTTTTAAAAATTCTTAAAATCTATAAAATCAATAATTAAATATTTATATTATTTTAAAATACATATAAATTTAAAAGCTCAGAAAAATTTAAAATCATATTTTAGATATTTGATTTTAAATTTGAATAATGCTGCAAAACTCATTTCATAAAATATTAGATTTTCACGTTTTAAATTTATGCAATTAATTATGAAAATTAAAAAATTTTAATTTAAAAATATTTTAAATAAATATTTTTCGAAAATCCTTGAAAAAGCCTAAATGTCAAAAATGCATTTAATCAAGGTTTATACATTTTTATTTTATTAATATTATATTTTTAAAAATCCATTAAAATCTTAAAATCAATATTAATTTAAAATTTCATATTTTTTCAAATATAATAAAATTAAAATTTTAAAAAATTTAAAATTTAATATATTATATTAGTTTAGAAGTTCTATTTTTTGCAAAATCATTTTAGAAATACTATTAATTGTAAATGATTTTATGAATTATTTAGGAAAAGTTTGCAAATTTTTGAAATCTTTTAGAATTACATTGATTTAACTTAAATATTTTTCAAATCTAAATTATGAAGTAAAATATAAAATAACTTTTAGAACTTTTAATATTTATAATTATAAATATTTTTAATTAAAATCCTTAAAATCTAATATTTTTAAAATTTAAATATTTAAAATACATTAAAATTATAAAATTTTTAAAAATTCTAAATCTTTTAATTCATATTTAATTTAAGTTTGAATTTTTCAAAATCATTATTCATAAAATTCTGACATTTTCAATTTTTAAATAATTTTCGATTAAATTTGAAAAGTATTAAAATTTTAATTTTTTAGAAATTAGAAGTAATTTTCAAAATATTTTTAGAATCTAAATTTGAATATCAAAATGCAATAAAATAACGTTTTATAGATTTTTTAATATATAAAATATTTACATATTTTAAAATCCATTAAAAATCTATAAAAATAATATTTTTTAGAATATTTAATTATTTAAAATAATAAACATTAAAATCAATAATTGTAAAATCTATTTTATTGCATATGACGTTTTAACGTTTGAGTGCTTTTTGCAAAACTATTTAGTAAAATACTTACATTTTCAAATTTTAAATAAATTTACTGCAATTGAAATTTGAAAGTAAATTTTTATTTTCTTTAGGAAGCTTATCACAGTTATATTTTATCTAAAAATAGTTTTTCAGAAAATCTTGAAAATGCTTAAACGTCAAAAATGCAATAAAATCAAGGTTTATAGCTTTTTTGAATGTTTATTAATTATTTACATATTTTTAAAAATCCCATTAAAAATCTTTAAAAATCAATATTATTTAGAATATTTCATATTATTTTCGAAATATACATGAAACATTAAAAAGTCAGAAAATTAAAAATCTATTAAAATCAATTTTATAGAATATTTCATATTATTTTCGAAAATACATGAAACATTAAAAGCTCAGAAAAATGTGCTAAAATCGTATTTTATTTTTATCTAAAAAATAGTTTTCACAAAATCCTTGAAAATGCCTTAAATCGTCAAAAAATGCAATAAAATCAAGGTTTATAGCATTTTTTAATATTTATTAAATATTTACATTTTTTTAAAAAATCCCAAAAAAATCTATAAAAATCAATAATAATTTAGAATATTTCATATTATTTTCAAAATATACATGAAACATTAAAAAGCTCAGAAAAATGTGCTTAAATCGTATTTTATTGCATATTTCGACGTTTTAGAGCGGTTTGAGTGCTTTTCTGGCAAAACTCATTTTTTAGCTAAAATTCTTACATTTTCACACTTTTAAATAGAATTTCTACTGCAATTGAAATTTATGGGAAAAGTAAGCAAAATTTTATGATTTTCTTTTAGGAAGCTTACTTATTGGTATATTTTATCTATAAAAATAGTTTTTCAGAAAATCCTTGAAAATGCCTTGAATCGTCAAACAATGCAATAAAATAACGTTTTATAGCAGTTTTGAATATTTATAAATTATTTACATATTTTTTAAAAATCCCATTAAAAATCTATAAAAATCAATATTTTTATAGAATATTTCATATTATTTTCGAAAAATACATGAAACATTAAAAAGCTCAGAAAAATGTGCTAAAATCGCATTTTTTGGCATATTTCGACATTTTAGAGCGGTTTGATGCTTTTCTGACAAAACTCATTTTTTAGCTAAAATACTTAGATTTTCACACTTTTAAATAGAATTTCTATTGTAATTGAAATTTATGGGAAAAGTAAGCAAAATTTTATGATTTTCTTTTAGGAAGCTTACTCATAAATAAATTTTATCTATAAAAATAGTTTTTCAGAAAATCGGTGAAAATGCCTTGAATCGTCAAACAATGCAATAAAATAACGATTTATAGCATTTTTTAATATTTATAAATTATTTACATTTTTTTAAAAAATCCCATATAAAATACATGAAACATTAAAAAGCTCAGAAAAATGTGGTAAAATTGTATTGTGGGTGTAGGGGAAGTTCGTGAGGCAGTGGGTAGAATGAAAGGGGGTAAGGCAGCTGGGATTGATGGGATAAAGATAGAAATGTTAAAAGCAGGTGGGGATATAATTTTGGAGTGGTTGGTGCTATTATTTAATAAATGTATGGAAGAGGGTAAGGTACCTAGGGATTGGCAGAGAGCGTGTATTGTTCCTTTGTATAAAGGCAAAGGGGACAAAGAGAGTGCAAAAATTATAGGGAATAAGTCTGTTGAGTGTACCTGGTAAAGTGTATGGTAGAGTTATTATTGAAAGAATTAGAGTAAAACAGAAAGCAGGATAGCAGATGAACAAGGGGGCTTTAGGAAAGGTAGGGGGTGTGTAGACCAAGTGTTTACAGTGAAACATATAGGTGAACAGTATTTGGATAAGGGTAAAGATGTTTTTGTGGCATTTATGGATTTGGAAAAGGCGTATGATAGGGTAGATAGGGGGCAATGTGGCAGATGTTGCAGGTGTATGGAATAGGAGGAAGGTTACTGAAAGCAGTGAAGAGTTTTTATGAGGATAGTGAGGCTCAGGTTAGAGTGTGTAGGAGGGAAGGGACTATTTCCCAGTAAAAGTGGACCTTAGACAAGGATGTGTGATGTCACCGTGGTTGTTCAATATATTTATAGATGGGGTTGTAAGAGAAGTGAATGCGAGGGTCTTGGCAAGAGGTGTTTGGGCTAAAAGATAAAGCAAATACAAAGTGGGAGTTGTCACAGTTGCTTTTGCTGATGACACTGTGCTTTGGGAGATTCTGAAGAGAAGCTGCAGAGGTTGGTGGATGAATTTGGTAGGGTGTGTAAAGAAGAAAATTGAAAGTGAATATAGGAAAGAGTAAGGTGATGAGGATAACAAAAAGAATAGGTGACGAAAGATTGGATATCAGATTGGAGGGGAGGAGTATGGAGGAGGTGAATGTATTCAGATATTTGGGAGTGGACATGTCGGCGGATGGGTCTATGAAGGATGAGGTGAATCATAGAATTGATGAGGAAAAGGGTGAGTGGAGCACTTCGGGTCTGTGGAACAAAGAACCTTGTCCATGGAAGTAAAGAGGGAATGTATGAGAGTATAGTTATACCAACCTCTTATATGGGTGTGAAGCATGGGTGATGAATGTTGCAACGGGAGAAGGCTGGAGGCAGTGGAGATGTCATGTCTGAGGTAATGTGTGGTGTGAATATAATGCAGAGAATTCGGAGTTTGGAAATAGGGAGGAGGTGCGGGATTACCAAAACGTTGTTCAAGAGGAGCTGAGGAGGGGTTGTTGAGGTGGTTTGGACATTGGAGAGAATGGAACGGACAGGCTTCGAGAGTGTAAAAACTGTAGTGGAGGGGAAGGCGGGGTGGGGGTCGGCCTAGGAAGGTTGGAGGGGGTAAAGGAAGTTTTGTGTGCGAGGCTTGGACCCGGCATGTGTGAGCATTTGATAGGGTGAATGGAGGCATATGGTTTTAATACTTGACGTGCTGTTGGAGTGTGGCAAAGTAACATTTATGAAGGGATTCAGGAAACCGGCAGGCCGGACGAGTTCTGGAGATGGGAAGTACAGTGCCGGCACTCTGAAGGAGGGTGTTAATGTTGCGGTTTTATAACTGTATGTAAACACCC